>JARHVA010000703.1:2357500-2617500 GCA_037957365.1 Torreya grandis | reverse complement strand
TAGTAGACAAAATGAAAATTTATAAAATAAGTCCAAAAGTAATTTTGAGTCATTATTTATCACATGCCATGTTTCTCAAGATAACTCTAGTAATGTTTGGGTTTTAAACAATGGGTGTAGTAACCATATGATTGGAAATAGATATTTGTTTGTAAGTTTAGATAATTTTGTGAAGTTAGAAATCAAATTGAGTAATGATAATGAAGTGTTATCAATGCGTAAAGGTGTGGTTAATATTTTTACAAAATATGGTGAAAGAAAGTATATTACATATGTTTATTTTATCCCTAGATTGAAGCACAATCTTATGAGTATTGGAAAATTTATACAGAAGTGTTATAAAGTATTCTTTGAAGATGATGTGTGTATCATATTGTATGTTGGGTGAATATTTTGTCAACTAGCTAACTGGTGAACAAAATAGGTCTCTTTAAGCACAACATAGGGAGATTGGTCATCCAAAGTTGCAGGGTTACCACATCCAAAGGGGACAAATCTCTCCTCTCATCAAGGGGAGGTTCCCTATAGGTATAAAGGTGCTATATACTATATATATAAGCTGAAAATAACACTTAGGGGTAGGATATACCATCCATCTCTCTTCTTTCAGAGATGATGTTCACAAACAAAGGAGAAAATCTTGGTGAAAACACTGAAGGCACTTTTCTTCTTTCAAAAGTGTTCTTGAAGGGGACAAGAGGAGTTCTTTCAGGTAGGATAAGTAACTGGTAACAGAGTACAAAGTAACCAACAATCTAAGATGTAGCACAAAGTCTCCACCTTGACTACCCAAGAGTGAGATACAAAGAACAATGGGTGCACAAAGTCGTCCCAAAGTCCTTTACACAGAAACAAAAAATAAACACACACTGAAGACAACTATGACAACACAAAGTTTGAAAGTAGCTGGCTTCAGGACACCTTCCTTATCACTTCCACTAGCTCTGCTTGTTAAATTGCATAAACAAGAATACATTTAGGAAATAGACATAAGAACAATCTCCTAGAATGATACAAGATTTAATAGCACAAAGTCTAAAAATAACTTGCTTTCTGATTCAAACAAAGAAATATGATAAACAATCTGAGCTCAAAGTCTTAGTGATGCCTTTCAATTTAGGTAGAGTTTAGCTTCTGGTAATAGGAAGATCTCCCTTAAAAAAAACCAAGAGATTACAATATATAGAGGCCAAGGAAGGCTTAGTGCTTTGTCCCATGGAGCAGCCCATGCTATGCATTAATGCCTTGAATGCATTTTTGGTTTTGTTAGGGAGGGCCATGTTGGAATAGGGTGGCTACCTTAACTATGGCATGTTGATTCATCCTGAATGTCTTCTCCTAAGCCTGAGTCACTCATTCTATCACCTACTATCCATGCAGCTGTCCATGTTGCCTTTATACCAAAGGGGACAAACAAGTTGTGCTTTCAATGTTTGTAGGCCCAAATACCTACCTAGTGGATTGTTCCACCTACTAGAGATAACTCCTATTGATATTTCCCTCTTTGTCTCTTCTTCCTTTTGGCCCTGGCCTTAAGGTCTTTGAATGCATTCAAGTCTGCATTCTAAGCCTGCAAAGATCAACAGACACTTTATTGCCACAAATTTGACGTTTGCAAGTCTTTCATCTTTTGAAGGTTAACAGATAGTCGATCATCCTAAACTTGACATTTGTGGGCCTGCCATTCTCCTTAGCAATTCCTTCATGCTTTTCTCACTTGTTATGGCCACTTTTTGCTGTGACACAGGTAAGGATACATGGTAGGATCCGTAGCTTTGAAATAAGCTTTCAAACTTATTAAAAACTTGAAGCACATATGCAAACACTTGTTGCACTCCACTTGTTTACAAAGGACATGTGGCAGGGTCTGTTGCTTTGAAACTTATTAGAGACTATGTCTCAGCATGCGACACTTGGTGACTTTTGCTACACTTTGAGGCTTGATCCTTCCTAAAGGGGACTTGCCCTTCGGGGTCTTGAAAGAAGGTCCATTTTATGAGTCTCGACTATCCTCTGCGAGGGCACCTACCCTTCAAGATCTCCTAGGTGGCCTTCAGGCTTTAATTTATTTGATTAGGCTTGCTCCTTTATTTCCTTCAAACAATTTGTCTGAAGGAATTCCTTTAGACAATTTGTTCGAAGGAAATCTTTCCTTGGCTCTACGTCTTTGTATTGGGAGTGTTCTATTTTTGACCCGTGGCACATTCTGCTACTTTTAACAAGTGACAAATGGCATCTTCTGATGGAATAGGTGAGGACACTTGGCAACATCTACCTAACTTATAAGAGCTTTTAGAAACCTTTGAGGGTCCTATGGGAGATGACACATGGCAGATTCCCTTGAACTCTAGAAATGCTACAAAAACATTTGGGACTCATTTAGATTTATGTGGACAATGACACTTGGCATGTTCTATTTGTTCCTATGACTTACCTGAGGTCCACCACAGTCCTTACTCAATCACTGTAGATGTTGACACTTGGCAGCCTCCACCGAGTCTTCCTAGGGACACATGGTGACTTTCACTCAATTTTAGCAATCACACAGAGGATGACACTTGGAGCGCTCTGCTTATTATTTTACCAACTCGCCTAGGGCCTACCATAGTTTTTACTCGATAATGAAACCAAAGGAAGATACAGTGACCATTTACACTTGGTAGCCTCCATTGAGATTTGCAGATGACACGCAACATGTTCCGTTGCCTCAAGAAAAATATATTGAAACCTTCCACAACTGCCACTTGTTGCTTTCCTCAAAACTCTACAAGGGACATGTGGCATGTTCCATTGCTTTGAGAAGCAAATCATAATGTGTCTTCGTAGATGACACTTGGTAGCTTTCGCTCATCTTTTTCTTTTGTGTGCTCCTTTGAACCATCTGATCGAAATGAGCCTGGAAATGTATAAGTGCTAAAAACTTGCTCTTTCGAAGGAGTTTACCTGTTAAAGCCATCAAACCCTTTGACCCTTTTAATTTCAAGCATGTTGAGTCCATAGATTTCCTCCTGTGAAGTCTGTGGAAACTGAGAAGCTTGAAAAACAAGGAATTTGAATGCTCAGGATAAATTTTGAAAAGGGAAGAGATAATTTTGGTCTGTGCAGGGTCAAAATAGTCCATAGGTTGTCCCAAAAATGAATGACATTTTTCAGGGACAACAACTAGCTCTAGTTGGGGAACTTCCTTCGGTTGAAAACTTGAAATAGCTAAGGGGAGTAGAAAATAGAATCTCCAGTACCTTTGAAGTATGCCATTGGGCTATGGAGTCATGCTACCCAAAAATAAAGGCTGTAAAAAATGAAAATGAAAAGCACAAAATAGAAATAAAAGACTATACAAATATACATATGTACAGGTGAACTTATCTGATACTTCAAGAATTGAAGTGATTCAGATGCTGCCCATTGTGAGATAATGAAAATGATGTTTCATCCTGATAAACTAGCGAAAAAACCATTTTGTCCCCAAAATCAGTGACGGGTGAATGAAACTCTCCACCAAGAATCACATTTCTTGTGCACTCCTTTTGGTTCTCTTTTCTTGTGCCATGGCAAGATGTAGTCTCCAATATGAAAACCATAAATCTTTGCTCTCTTGGTAAAGAGTTTCTTTTGCTAACTTTGGAGCATAGCAGTATGGTCCACTACCATAACTCGTTGATCTACTAGTTCAATCCAGCACATGTTTTAATTATCCCCCTCAAACCCCTGACAAACCATCAGCTCAACATCTCCTTCGGTATGAAGGAGTTTGGCATCCTAGTCTTGAGCAACCTTCAATCTGAGCAACAAAGATTCACATTCAGCTATGTTGTTGGTGTTGCTGAACTGCAACTTCCATGAAGGAAAAATATCTCCTTGAGGAGATATCAACACAGTCTCGGCTCTAACATTGGTAGAAGAATTATTGCCATCAGATTCTAGGATCCAAGTATCATCAAAAGCTAATCTTCTATCAAATTTCTCATCATTAGAGATGGAATATAATTCTTCATTTGTACTACACCCTACCAATTCTTTTGATGTCTTGTTTGGATCAATTCCTGGATTGTTAGCTATAGGACTTTCATCTACAAAAACATGAACATCCTTTGTGGTCAAGAAATAATTACCCTTGCCCAAAGACTCAAACAAAATTTGAGTTGCAGGGGCCTATGTTTGGGTGACCATATATTTTGCCTCCTTTTCAGGGAACAATCTCTTCATTATGCCCTTGATAGGGATCCTTGCCTCAGATAGGTCCATACTTAGTTCTCCACCAATGTCCAACTGCTCAAGATTGGCTTGCAGGAATTCAAATTCAGTCATTTGAATTTTGGATTTTTGGACATGATCAATTATGTCAAATGACTGACATGGACTAGGAAGAGAGGATGGGAGTTCATCCTTTTGGTTTTTGTGAGGGGGAGGATTGGCCTACGAATTTGAAGTAGAAGGCATAGGGATATTTGAGGCACTTACCTTTCTTGCAATCACTAGGTCTTTTGACTGGAAAGGAAGAGAGGTTCCCTGCTTAGAAATTGAAATTGCTGGTTGGAGTCACTCCTCTATCTTTTCTTTGTCAGCCTGATACGCTGGCTAGTTCTTGGACCAGGTGAACACAACATATGATCCTTTAGCTGCATTGCCTTCACTTCTAGGTTCATCCTGGTAATTCAGGAAACTGATGTGGGAGTCACTAGCTGATTCTTCTTGATCATCCATGAAGAGACTAGCATCATTTTCTTGCTCAAACTCAGGTTAGAAAGAGAAATCATGTTCTATTTCCAGATATCCAACTGCTGAGTTGGTTGGGGGCACTTCAAGGGGAAGGTTCCTCTATGGGGGAGGAAGATGATTTGGCTACCCTTGATTTTTGGCAGCATTGCCTTGATATGACTAATTTGGGAATGTACTCCTTGGTACATCTCTATATGAAGGAGAAAAAAACATACCTTGTGCCATTTGCCTTTTCAAGGCTAGAAATTTATTTGCTAGCTTTTTCACCATTTGATTAGTGGTGGATATGGGTGAGTATTCAAAAGATGAAGAGCGTTTACCTCTATTTAGATCACTCCTTATCTTTCCTGCCAAGATAAGGTCATCTTCTACCTCAGTAACCAAGTCTTGAGTAGCCTCAAGGTTTATGTGGCTATCACGTCTCAATAGAAAACTCACTTCAAGCAGCTGTGAGTTGACGAAGAAGCATTTGAGGTTTTCAGGTGTGGGTTGAGCAATGATAGGAATTTGATTCCTCAGCTTGTCAAACTTTGCTATGAAATCCCTCATGGATTCATGAGGTTCCTTCTTCATCTGTGTAAGTTGGGCTAGAAAAGCATGTGCATCTTCTACAGGCTTGAACCTGGCTTCAAACATGGCTTTAAGTGTATCCCATTCAGTCACTAATCTAGCTTACAGATGGTAGAACTAGTCTGCAGTGGCACCTTGTAGCGTTTCCATGAAAAACCTGACTACCACATCCTCAAATTCCACCCCTATCACACAACAGGCTATGCTGAAGGCTGCAATGTGTTCATCGGGGTGAACTCTCCCATCACCAAAGAATTTGGGAAAGTTCTTTCTTGAGCTATGTGGAAGTTCATGTAGGGGTGGAGTCAAATTTAGTGGACCAAAACAGTTACCCCAGGGGCTTCGAATTGCCATTATTTGATTATGAAAAAGTGGGATAAAAAATTTGGGTGGAGTATGTATTGACAAAGCTCTGCTAATAGTAGAAATGGATGTTTTTCCTTATAATGGAGAAAGATAGGGACTACTTCAATTTGAAACTTGAGGCTTCAAATTTCACGTGCTTCCCCAGTTGGCATGGGAGTGGAGGAAGATGGTAAGGCTATAATGATAGTGGGTAAGACATAGAATGGAGTCACCATAGTCTATAATGGATAAGGGTAGGGACTGCTTCAATTTGAAACTTGAGGCCTCAGACTACATGTTCATCCCTAGTGGAGTCACCAAAAAAAATTTTGGATTAATATTTTGTCAACCAGTTAATTGGTGAGCAAAATAGGTCTCTTCAACCACAACATAGGGAGATTGGTCATCCAAAGTTTCAAGTTTACTGCATCCAAAGGGAACAAATCTCTGATCTCATCAAGGGGAGGTTCTCTATAGGTATAAAGGTGCTATATACTATATATATATATATATATATAAGCTAAAAATAACACTCAAGGGTAGGATATACCATCCATATCTCTTCTTTCAGAGATGATGTTCACAAACAAAGGAGAAAATCTTGGTGAAAACACTGGAGGCACTTCTCTTCTTTCAGAAGTGTTCTTGCAAGGGACAACATGGGTTCTTTCATGTAGGATAAGTAACTAGTAATAGAGTACAGATTAACCAACAATATAAGATGTAGCACAAAGTCTCCACCTTGATTGCCCAAGAGTGAGATATGGAGAACAATGGGGGCACAAAGTCATCCCAAGGTCCTTTACACAGAAAAAGAGAATAAACACACACTGAAGACAACTATGACAGCACAAAGTCTGAAAGTAACTAGCTTGAGGACACCTTCCTTATCACTTCTACTAGCTCTACTTGTTAAATTGCATAAACAATAATACATTTAGGAAATAGACATAAGAACAATCTCCTAGAATGATACAATATATAACAACATAAAGTCTGAAAATAACTTGATTTCTGATTCAAACAAAAAAATATGATAAATAATTTGAGCTCAAAGTCTCAGTGATGCCTTTCAATTTGGGTAGATTTTAGCTTATGGTAATGAGAAGATCTCCCTTAAAACAAACCAAGAGATTAAAATATATAGAGGCCAAGGAAGGCTTGGCACTTTGTCCCATGGAGCAGCCCATGCTGTGCATTAATGCCTTGAATGCATTTTTGGTTCTGTTAGGGAGGACCATGCTGGAATAGGGTGGCTACCTTAACTGTGGCATGTTGATTCATCTTAAATGTCTTCTCCTGAGCCTGAGTCACTCATTCTATCACCTACTATCCACACAGCTATCCATGTTGCCTTTACGCCAAAGGGGACAAACAGGCCGTGCTTTTAATGTTTACAGGCCCAAATACCTACCTAGTGGACTATTCCACCTACTGGAAATAACTCTTGCTGATATTTCCCTCTTTGTATCTTCTTCCTTTTGGCCCTGGCCTTAAGGTCTTTGAATGCATTCAGGTTCGCGTTCTAAGCCTGCAATGATCAATAGACACTTTATTGACACAAATTTGATGTCCACATGTCTTTCATCTTTTAAAGGTTAACAGCTAGTTAGTCATCCTAAACTTGACATTTAGAGGCTTGTCATTCTCCTTAGTTATTCCTTCATGATTTTCTCACTTGCTATGGCTGCTTTCTGTTGTGACATAGGCGAGGATACTTGGTCGGATCTGCAGCTTTGAAATAAGCTTATCAGAATAAGCTTTGAAACTTATTAGAAACCTAAAGCATGGATGTAGACACTTGTCACGCTCTACTTGTTTACAAAGGACATGTGGTAGGGTCTGTTGCTTTGAAACTTATTAGAGACTGTGTCTCAACATGCAATACTTGGTAGCTTTCGCTGCACTTTGAGGCTTGATCCTTCCTGAAGGGGACTTGCCCTTCAGGGTCTTGAAAGAAGTTCCATTTTATGAGTGTTGACTATCCTCTGCGAGGGCACCTACCCTTCGAGATCTCCTAGGTGGCCTTTAGGCTTTAATTTCTTTGGTTAGGCTTGATCCTTTATTTCCTTCAAACAATTTGTCCCAAGGAATTCCTTCAGACAATTTGTCTAAAGGAAATCTTTCCTTGGCTCTGCGTCTTTGTATTGGGAGTGTTCTATTTTTGACCCATGGCACATTCCAATGCTTTTAATAAGTGACACGTGACATCTTCTGACGAAATAGGTGAGGACACTTGACAACATCTACCTAACTTATAGGAGATTTTAGAAACCTTTGAGGGTCCTATGAGAGATGACATGTGGTGGCTTCCGCTGAGCTTTAGAAATGCTACATAAACATTTGGGACTCATTTGGATTTATGCGAATGATGACACTTGGTGTGTTCCATTTGTTCGTGTGACTTACCTGGGGTCCACCATAGTCCTTACTCAATCACTACAGATGTCGACACTTGGTGGCCTCTATCGTGTCTTCTTAGGGACACGTGGCAACTTTCACTCAATTTTAGTAATCACACAGAGGATGACACTTAGAGCACTATGCTTATTCTTTTAGAAACTCACCCAGGGCTCACCATAGTTTTTACTTGATAATGAAACCAAAGGAAGATACATCAACCATTAACACTTGGCATCCTCCACTGAGCTTTACAGATGACACGTGGCATGTTCTATTGCCTCGAGAAAAAGATATTGAAACCTTCTACAGCTGCCACTTGTTGCTTTTCGTAGAACTCTACAAGGGACATGTGGCATGTTCCGCTGCTTTGAGAAGCAAATCATAATGTGTCTCAGTAGATGACACTTGGCAGCTTCTACTCATCTTTTTCTTTCACACGCTCCTTTGAACCATCTGATTGAAATGAGCCTAGAAATGTATAAGTGCTGGAAATTTGATCTTTTGAAGGAATTTACCTATTAAAGCCATCAAACCCTTTGAACTTGTTAATTTAAAGCATGTTGAGTCCATATATTTCCTCTTGAAAAGTCTGTAGAAGTTGAGAAGCTTGAATAATGAGTAATTTGAATGCTCAAGACAAATTTTGAAAAGGGAAGAGACAATTTTGGTCTGTGCAGGGTCAAAATAGTCCATAGGTTGTCCCAAAAATGAATGACATTTTTTAGGGACAACACTGTACAAACATTCTAGTAAAATTGATTTTAAAGGTTGAGATGACTAAGAACTAAATGTTCCCACTCCATATTAACAACAAAAATCAAAATAAGCCCAAGGAGAACTTGCCCAAGAGTAAGTGAATTTCAAGGTAGTATATTTAGACCAAACATGGCTATGGCATCTAAGGTATGGACACCTTCATTTTTGAGGTTTGATTTTATTTTAGAGTAACCATATGGTGAGAGGCTTATCACTAATTGAGTAGCCATCCAGTTCATGTGAAAGTCATATTCTAGTAAAACAATATAGGAAAAGTTTTCCAACAAGAATGTCTTATAAATCAAGGGCATCATTAGAGCTCATTCACATTGATTTATCTGGACCAATGCAAACTTTAGAATTAGGAGGAAGTCTTTATTTTATAAATTTTATTGATGATTTCAACAAGAAAACATAGATCCATTTTCTCAAGAACAAGTTTAAAGCCTTTAGAATATTCAAGGATTTCAAAGCAATGGTTGAAAAACAAAGTGGACAATATATCAAGGTACTTAGGTTAGACAAAGGTGGAGAATATAAGTCAAATGAGTTTTTAATTTTTTATAGATATCATGGAATTAAGAAGCATTTTATTACAAGGTACACACCACAACATAATGGTGTTGTAGAGAAGAAAAATAAAACTATAATGGATATATATAGGAGCATCTTAAAGGCCTGACATTTACCTAATGAATAATGGGTAAAAATAGTAGTGTGTGCAGTGTATAATCTAAACAAATGCCTTAAAAAGAGCATCAAGGAAAAAATTCCATAGGAAACATGGAGTAAAAAGAAACACAATGTATCTCACTTAATAATTTTATGATGTGTGGCATATGCACATGTGATAGAGAAACTATAGACACCTAAAACTGGCCACTGATAACCTTCAACCATGCTTTTGACCAATTTCTACCAAAGTGCATAATTTGGCTTAAAAACACTAAAACACATTAAAATAATTTAAATTATTATATTCAAGTGCCTATTTTTTCTAGGTTATCATTAAATGGGGTAATGCATTTTATGGGCCAACTAACTTTGATCAGATCATTTTGAGTCAAAATGCTAATTTTGTACTTGGGTGCCTTGAATTGCTCTTTTCAATCAAATTTCTTATACGAGACATGTGCCTTTGTTATTTTATGGTGGGTAAATGGGATAATAGTTACAATGCCTCTAACATCAACTTCTAATTCCAATATAGTCAAAATTTGAGCCAATAATATGACATTCAAATTGCCAAGGTTTTACATCAAAGTTGACTAGACATGTTTACGGCTAATTAAACCAAATAAAGAGCTTAAGTTAATTTTCCATGGATCTTGTTGAATAAATATTTATTTAAAATTTATTGTCATTAACTATATCATCAAATGACATCATTTTTTGGGAAGACATCCCTAAGCCATAAATGCCACAAATATCTGAATTAATGCCTCCCATGCCTCATTAAGACCCTACATGCCTAGTTAATTCCCTTCTATTCCAAATATTTATGAGCCTATTTATGAATTTTAATTACATAATTTAATTAATCCTTATCCACATATCTTCATCTTGGGATGGATGATTTTGAATGATTCTAAACCATTCCAAAAATCTATAAATATGAGGCCTTGTCTATTGAAATTTAAGCTCTTTTATGCCAAACTTATAATGCCCAAATTCATTCAAAATCATTGAAATTAGTGTTATAATATCAAATTATTGAGCTAATCCAAGCCAATCCAAAGCCAAACATGGTGCCAAGGAGAGATGGAGGTAGCCACACTTCATTGATGTAGACTTCATGAGCACAAACCGAGCAAGCGACTTTAAAAAACTATTTGGAGCATCCAAGGAAGGTAAAAGGAGGTTTATTTTACATTTTAGTTGTGTTTTACATTCTAATATTATTAAGTAAGCTCCCCCATTGAGATAGGATTAAGGTGTTAACTATTAGTGTGTTATTTTGATTTTGATTTCAAATACTAAAATAATACTAATCTCCCCTTATTGCAATCCTATTTTCAAAAATGACACATTCGATGGGACTTAGCTTCACAAATTTAGTCAAATTACACCTACAAGCAACATACTAATCATTTTCATGCAATATTTTGTAGTGTGGAGGCAAACAAGATAAAAATTTAAGAAAAATTCTAACTTTTTTAAGCCACAATTTTGTTCTCAAGACTATGCAACCCAACTTGCATATCTATCCCAACTGGCCTGTCAACCCAACTCGCCTATAAAAGTAACTTACCTATCTAAGTCAACTCACATGTCCAACCTAACTCATCTATCCAACCCAACTCAATTATCAATACAACTTGCCTATCTAACTTAACTTGCTTGTCCAACCCAACTCGCTTGTCCATCCCAACTCGACTATCAACCCAACTCGCCTGTCAACCTAACTTGACTGTCAACCTAGCTCACCTATCAACCCAACTCGACTGTCAACCACATAGCTAAATTCTTAATGTCATTTGCTCAAACTCCTAAGTGCTTCAAATAAGGTCATTTTAATCTTGTTTTTTTAGGTTGAGGGGTAGTTTGGAAGTAGATTTAAATGCTTTTGACTAACCACACTCCTTTTAAATTGGGTTTAAAAAGAAATTGATCAAAAATCATGAACACTTTAAATTTGACTTAAACTGAACATGTCATGTTTCTCACACATTTGAACTGGTGCCTAAAATGAACCTAAGATTTAGCTAAGTCTTAGGTACTTTTCATTTAGTGCTTAAAACACATCATAAATCTTGCAACATTTTGAATTTGGTGTTTTAATCATGAATTTAAGCTAAGTCTTGAATTTTCAATTTGGGTTTAAAACTAACTTAGGTTTTTATTGCTTCATATGGTTATTTTCTACAATATTTTCCATTTTTGTACTAAATCCAAAGGGTTAGTAATAAATCTAAGCACATATTTCAATTTTGGTGCAATTAATCAATATCACTTCCATTGTTTTCAAACTTTCTTGTTGATTATTTTAGCGAAAAGAGATATACGTGTATGCTTTTCATCTATCCCCTTTAGGGATCTTTTAGGATCAAAAACACCATCTCATCACATTTTGAGCCTAGTCCAAAGCATAGAAAGAATGCCATTTAAATCCCTCCCCAAAAACTCAAAATAGTGTTGGGTGACCTTGAAATGACCCTAAAGTCTTTCTATTAAGTTATTTTTTTTTACAAACTTGGCTTGCGAGGGGGGCTTCATTACCTCCCACAAATTCTATAGGGAAGTTTTGACCTAGGGTTTCATCTTTCGGCACTGACTTCAACCACTCCCACTAGGATCAGAGGTTTGAGCGGTTAAACCACCTTCTAGTGTTGGAATTATACATGGGATGTATATGCACTTTAGACATTATACTATACTGAGCAAGTGACAGATGTAGTGATTGCAAAAAGGGCAAGACATTTTTGTAATAAGCCAAGTGCTACAGATACCCAATTAAAGTGCACTTATTTTACATCATGGTGTGAAATTTATTATGAAATTGATCCATCTAGAATCTTCAAAAATTAATTAGTTTTAGTTAATTTCACTTTGCCATACCCTTGATAGGTTTTGGATGATTATACTTAGTGTATTTTGGTCATTTTTACTTGGTATGTTTTAAGACTATAAATAATGTGTTTGTTTATAAATCATGTCAAAATTTATTATTTTATACACTACTCTTTTATATAAAGAGGAGTTATGCTGTCTATTTTACACCACACTTATGCCTTGAAATTTTTGCTAAACATGTTTGTGTGTGTGTTACTTGTTTAAGATGGGTACCTTTATGTTGCCCATATTATTATCAATTTTGAGCCTTTGAGTCTTTGAAACATAACATTGATCACATTATTTGAGCATGCTTACGATGTTAGGCTACTCAATTTGTTTCAAAAACTTGTTTACCTTTGCACCAAAAACTGTTTGTTTCAAAACATGTCACATCAACCATTTGGACCTTGTTTATGCACCATTATACTGTCCAATCTTGTTTAGCTTATTTGATTAGATCTTAATTTTTAATGTTGATTTTTTAATTAACCTTGTCAAGTTTGGATTCAAACATTGATTGATTTCTATTTAAGCCTCAATTCATGGGGCCGATACATAAATCTTTCTCTTTTGGGTTGCATAACTTCAGTTAATCAATTACCCAAATTTGAAGACTATTGATTATTTGTTTGTTTAATGCCTATCCTCATCATTATTTGTGCATTTATTTGGGAGAACATAATCTTTATCCAAAAGCATTTTTACTTATGGATCATGCCAATTGATCATGTTTATGTTTGAGTTTGTGTGTCGGGTCTATATCAAAATTATTTCCAAACTTGTTAGATTAAATCAAATTCATATCAATCCTTTGTTTCAAGCCTAGCTTTTGATGATGTTTGGTCAAAAGATCTAGCATAGCCCATTTGAGCCTAGATTTCAACTCTATTTTTAGACAAAAGACCTAGCGACTCTTTTTCTTTTCCTAGTTTATACCTTATTTGGAACACTTTGACCTAGACCTTTGCCATGTTAGTTTTTATTCAAATGCTTGACCTTTTGTGCTTATGAAATTTGACATTAGGCATTTGATGTTAGACTATTTTATGCCAAATTTTATCACAAACCATTTTGGAGATACAAATCCATGATCAAATCATTTTTTGGAGATATAGCTCCACCTTTGACCAAGTTAGACCAACTTTGAACCATTTATCCTTTGGACATATTTTTCAGAGTTTGTACAACTCTAAGCCTTTCTATTTTAGAGATTTCATCATTTCTGCAGATATGTCTAGCTACACTTATAGTGATTCACATACAATCCAACTTATGATAGAATGGCCTCACAAAATCCCACTAGGAAATCCTATAGAGAAGGATTTTCTAAGGATTTTTATTATTCTCCCTAAAATACTCCATATGGGGAACAAAGTCAAGAACCATCTTAAAATATAAATCAATTTACTGATTGGGATGATATAATTTATGATGAGGACTTGGATGCTTTGACTTATGTTAATAATTAGGATCCACCACATCATACCATTTCTATTCCAAGACCACAATGCCATACCATTTCTATGTCAAGACCTCATCCTTTGGATTGTGTGAGAAATCAAGATCCAAAATGCCCTAGCCTTATCCTTCTAAGAACTCATCCCTTGTATTTTGAAAGCAACCATGCTCCATAACACCCCAAACTTTTCCTTCTAGGACCTAATCCTTTGGCTTGTGTGAGAAATCAAACTCCACATCACCCTATTGTTAACATTTTAGGACTTCATCCTTTGACTCATGTGAGAAATCATGTTCCCCAATGCCTTACCATTATCCAACCATAGGCCATTCCTCATCCAGTACTAATCCCATCAAAACCTCAATTGATCTAATTATTCAAAGACCAAGTTGTATTCAAAACTGGTATTTTCTAACTCATTAAAAACCAAGGCCAAGAGAACCAAAAAAACCAAGATGTTTTTATAAACTAGACATTTATGATAAGTCAACCTATGATAAATCACCTCTCAATCCTATACCTATTATCAAGGAGTCTCATGTTGATGAGCCAATCTTTGCTGAGTAACTACTTAATGATTATAACTGCCTTTGGGAAAATCATTATCTTGACCATATGCCTCTTTTTTAAGAGCCTCTTATTGACAATACAATCTTTGAGGAGTTGTTTATTAACCTTTTTCACATTGTAGAGGATTCTCACTTTGATAAACTAGTCTTTTTGGAGCCCATTATGCCATCACAGGCCATTACTTGTTTAATACCAAACATTAAATAAGACATCATTATAATAGAGTACCCATTAGATGAAGAATCATAATTAGAGTTAGGTTCTATTTTTGAACCAACATCAGATTTAGAATTAGACTTAGAATAAACATTAGCCTCAACATTAGATTCAAATTCCCTTGAGTTAGGATCAAATTCAGAAGAAGAATATGTTTGTGGTTATTACAATATTGGCTATGCATGCCTCATAAATTAGTTTGAATACATTTGTGATATTTATATGATTTTTGAGGATGAGTAATTCAAATTTGACATGAGTTGTCCTAGTTTTTTATATGAGGATTGTGCAACCCCATTCCACAGGCCATTACATCAACCAAAATAGCCATATTATTGACATTCTACCTCCCACTAGTGTTAATTGGGACCAATAAAATTACATTTTGTTGAACTGCATTCATGGTGACACAATAGTTGAAGAAGATCAAGGAGGCCAAGACCACATTCATATAACAAAAGAACACTCTCCTAGTGAAACCTTTTTAGAGGCACTAGGAGACAAGCAAAGTTCAAACTCAACATCTTTTAGTGAAACTTGTTTTGAAGTGCTAAAAGAAAATCAAAATCAAAAGCCAGTGTTCATTAGTGAAACCTTCTTAGAGGTGCTATGAAAAAATCAAGACAAATTCATTGGTGAAAACCTCTTCAAGGTGCCAATAGTTAAACACAAAAATTCTTCACTACTTGATGAAGACAAAATCAAAGATCAAATCAAAATAGCTCCCTATCTACAGCCTAATCAGATAGTATCTACTTTCAGGCCCAAACAATATAAAAATTTGGGGGTCCTATCAAGATCATCTTTAGAGTTATTTGGCCCTACCACATCCAAATTTATGTTGAATCTAGCATCAATAACATTATGTGTGATTGAAAGTCCTAATCTTCATTTGTTTCCCAACCATTACACATTCCATTATCATCTGCCATTATATTTCACAATCAAACCTATCATCCATTCTTTATCCCTATTTACCATCCATATCCATACTTTCTTTTATAGAGGCTACATAGATACCTTATCTTGATGTTTGAAGGAATTAGAATCAATAACCAAAGAAGAGCATAACAACATTCTTGACATCCAAATATGTAGGTAGTTCTTGATAGAGAAATTATTTAGACAAGGTGTGGGATAGAAATTAACATGATCGAGTATTCTATTTGTATCATTTGATGATCAAGACGTGCATCTCCACTTCAGCATGAACAATAGAATCATATTCCATTTACCATACCCAAGATAAACACATCAAAAGCCAACAATCACCTAGGCCAAAAATATGTACTATACCATTTTATTTACCATATTCCTTTTGTCATTATTGCATATCATTTTCAATCACCCCATCACTTGGGTGCAACCCTCTTAAAATTTTATCCAATCTATCAAAACCATCATTATCTTATAACAAGACCATTCTATTTTACCATTCTATTCCTATCTAGACCAAAGCCTATTTTTAGCCATCCTACCCAATCCTATTTTGATCTTGATTCTTTTGGTTTTTCTCATACTTTTTTTATGAGGGGATTTTGATCCGATTTTAATAATCAATCAAGTTCATGTTGAAATGATAGTATGTGAAAGTAGTGTGATAGTTGATCTAGAAATATATCTTTCATTTTCCATCTTATATCAATTTTGTTTATGTGACCCTAATTATAACTGCTTATGGGAATATTAGTGTTCAATGGTCTTGCTAATAATTATAACTGCAAATGGGAAAATTAGTATCATTAATCTATGCCATTGTATCCTAGTTATAACTACCTATGGGAAAACTAGGGGAAACACTTGTTTATCATGTATTACTACATCACCTTGCCATTATTGTTTTCATTTGACTAGCCATTTACCAGATTTGAGAACTCATTGGGACCTAGTTGGTTTTTCCTCACCTTTTGTGTGGATGGAATTACTATGACTTGAGGTCATTTTGGGACTATTTAGGTCATGCTCAATTCATGTTGAGGTCACCTCAATCCCCTTAATCCATGCTCTCACCATTTTGTGAGCAACCTAAGCCACATTCTCACCATTTTAAGAGCAACCTAAGCCACACACTCACCATTTTATGAGTGGGTATCTTGTCATTATCTAATGATTTAAGTTACCTCAAAATGCCAAAAACATTTAGATATTTAAAAATCTAAAAACATTTATCTTGTCTAAGCCTAGTCAGTTATTCTTGATCTTCCCTACCATGGCAAAGTCATTGTTAGGATGCTTTCTTTTACTTTTGTTTTCAAGCTTTCTATTTGTTTGTTTATTTCAGGTTAGTTATTTGTTTGTTTATTTTTTGTTTGCCTGTTTGTTTAATTTTATCACTGTTTTCTTGACTCAATCTATATGTGTTCATTGGGTGATTCCTTGAGCACATTATTCTTGAGTCTATCCATATTCATATGTCAACATTGTCATCATGGTGTTTATCATTTGTGTATTATTTTTGAGTGTTTATTAGATTGAGAGTCAGTCCTTATGCATATTTTATGATAGTCTTCATGATGTTCTATCATGATGCATACCATCATGTGCTACAACAAAAATCATCTTCAAGAAGGTCTATAATTATTAGAGTTGTAAAAGTTTCTCTTTGGCACCTTGGTAAAATTCTCCCATCCCACCCTTGATCAAATCAACCCATTGACCATTCTAGTTATATTATTGATAGTAAGGATGAGCATATCCTTGTTGGTAGGTAAAACTAAATCTTTTCTATTGATCAATCTCATTCTTCTATCCATCTCTTTCATCACTTTGTGCATCCTCATATGCTTGGTTGTTTGTGTCTTCTTTAGTCATTAGACCATATCATCTACGTTTGCACATGATCATATTTAATTTATATTTTAGGCTATATCCTTGAGTTATGATTGCTATTAAACCCTAATTTGGGAACAATCATATTTATCCAATTCAAGTCCTCTTAATGATTATAACCACCTATGGGAAAATCATTATTTCAACTTTTATTCCTTCTTATAACCACATTTGGAAAAATTAGTATCCTTTTTAAATCAATGCATGCAAGCGTTTTATCATTTGGATTACTCTCATCCACAAGTTAATACCACTTTTCTTCTTATTTATTTTTGAGGGACTATCCATCCACATATGTGACAACCACTCCCTTGAGGGGGTATCATCATAGGCTTCCCAAACACCATTTGGAACTTTATTCTTCAATCATCATATTATTTTTAGCATATAGACCGTTTATAATTATTTTAGAAGAAATTTTTATGCATATGGTTTGTAACATCTTCTCAAATAGGTGAAAATTGTAGACACCTAAAATTGGCCATCGATAACCTTCAACCAGACTTTTGACCAATTTCTATCAAAGTGCACAATTTGGCTTAAAAACACTAAAACACATTAAAAGAATTGAAATTGTTATATTAAAGTGAAAATTTTTTTAGGTATCATTAAATAGGGAAATGAATATTATGGGATAGATAACTTTTATTAGATCATTTTGAATCAAAATGCTAATTTTACACTTGGGCGCCCTGGATTGCTCTTTTCTGTCAAATTTCTTGTACGGGACATGTGCCTTTGTTATTTTGTGTTGGCAACATCCTAAATGGGATAATGGTTGTAACACATCTAACATCAACTTCTAATTCCAATCTAGTCAAAATTTAAGCCAATAATATGACATTTTGACCAATTTGATTAATTTGTGTACAAATTGCCAAGGTTTTACATCAAAGTTGACTAATCATGTTTAAGGCTAATTAAACTAAATCAAGAGATTAAGTTAATTTTCCATGGAACTTGTTGAATAAATCTTTATTGAAAATTTACTATCATTAACTACATCATCAAATGACGTCATTTCTTAGGAAGACATCCCCTAGCCATAAATGCCACATATATCCGAATTAATGCCTCCCATGCCTTATTAAGACCCTCCATGCCTAGTTAATGCTCCTCTATCCCAAATATTGATAAGCCTATTTATGAATTTTAATTACATAATTTAATTAATAATTAAGCACACATTTTTATCTTGAAATGGATGGTTTAGATTGATTCTAAACCATTCTAAAAATATATAAATATGAGGCCTTACCTATTGAATTTTAAGCTCTTTTATGCCAAACTTATAATGCCCAAATGCATTCAAAATCATTGTAATTAGTGTTATAATGTCAAATTATTGAACCAATCCAATCCAAGCCAAAGCCAAACATGGTGCCAAAGAGAGATAGAGGTAGCCACTCTTCATTGATGTAGACATCATGAGCACAAACTGAGCAAGCCACTTCAACAAACTATTTGGAGCATCTAAAGAAGGTGAAGGAAGATTTATTTTGCATTTTAGTTATGTTTTCCATTCTAATCTTGTTAACTAAGCTCACCCATTGAGATAGGCTTAAGGTGTTCACTATTAGTGTGCTATTTTGATTTTAATTTCATAGACTAACGTAATACTAATCTCCCCTTATTGCAATCCTATGTCACAAAAATGAGAATAAATTGGATGATAGAGGCATAAATTGTTTTTTGTTGGTTATAGTGAATATTCAAAAGCCTAAAAGCTATATAAACCCATTACCAAGAATGTAATCATTAATAGATATCCTAAATTTAAGGAAGAAGAAGCATGAAATGAAATTATTAATAAATAAATTATGATTGTAGAAACAATACCTCAAGATTCAAGAAGAATAAAAAGAATAAAGTGTGTAAGGTGGTCAACCAAATCCACAAGAACTAGTGATAGGTATTCCAACAAGATATATCCAAGGAGAAATTCTAGGAGGGTTAAGAAAACCAAGGAATTGTACACAAGGTGAACCATCAGGACATGTAGGCCATCCTACTCCCAACATAGAATTAAGTGATGAATCTGATCCTACACTAGCCTCACTAAGATCTCGATATAGAGGTTAGAAAACAAGAACTTTGAAATAGATTTATGATCAGGAATAATAAAATTTAGATTTACATTCAAATTTTGCCTTATTTTCTCATAAACCTATATATTTTGAAGAGGTGATCAACAAAGAAAATTTGATCAAGGATATAGATGAAGAGATGAATTCCATTGAAATAAATAAAACACGGGAGCTAGTAGATATACCTAAATTAAAAGATCACATAGGAGTCAAATGGGTCTATAATACCAAGTCCAATGCAAAAGGTGAAGTTGAAAAGTAAAAATCAAGTTTAGTAGTAAAAGGTTTTGCACAACAACATAGAATTAACTATAATGAGACATTTTCACAAGTTGCAAGGCTTGATATAATGAGAGTTATTTTAGTTATAACAACTCAAAACAATTAGAAAGTTTATTAGATAGATGCCAAATAAATATTTATGAATGGGTTTTTAGAAGAAGTGTATGTGCAAAAACCACCAAGTTATGAAGTGTATGTGCATGAAAAAAAATGTAGATTGATTAAATCTCTTTATGGTCTCAAAAAAACACCAAGAGCGTGGTATAGTTGAATTGACTCATGGATAAGTACATGGAATCGGGGGGCCAAAAGGGGTCTTAAATGGACATATTTTTATTGAAAAATAAGAAACCTAAAATTGTATGGATTATTTAAGACACCTAAAATCAAAATTTGAAGATGTCATAGAAACATGAATTATAGCATTTTGAGTCTAGTTTCAAAAATACTAATTTTTTTTTGAAATGGTCAAGTATAAGTATGTCAAATATAATTTTTTTGAAGAGTTAGTGCTATTTTTTATAAAAAATAGAGTAGATAGATTTTTGTGTGGCTCATCATATTTTGAACGTCATTTAGTTTTTTTTAAATATTTTGGTGGAAAGTTAGATAAGATCATCTAGTTTGCAACCTATGTTTTTTTTAAATTAATTAATTAATATTTACTTTTTTACTAATTTCAAAAGTTAATAGACCCTAAAATATGATCAATAATGTATAGCTAATTATGCGGCCTCCTAATTACCTCAAAAAACATCAAAAATTAGATTTTTTTTGAATGTGTATAGAATTAGCTCTAGTTTGCAACCATATAATTTTTTAAAGTTTGAATTAACAAATGAAAATATACATAAAAAAAGATGAACAAGTATAATTGTGACATATAGTGCTATAAAAAGACATACTTAAAAATAAATTTAGATAACAACTTGAAGTTACATACATACATACATACATACATACATACATACATACATACATACATACATACATACATACATACATACATACATACATATATATATATATATATATATATATATATATATATATATATATATATATAAAGAAGAGAGTGTAGTCACTATTTTAGTAATATTTTCAAGAAAACGTTTATTAAAATTCATAGTGTTTAGCCGAGCCTAAGTTATATTTTATAATTTTTAGTAAAAAACATGCATTCAACTGTGTGTTTGCAGGTTCATGCCTCAAACTTAGGAATCCAAGCCATTCTCGAGCCTTCAAACATGTGTTTCAAATATTAAATATAAGAACCATGTATGCAAAATTACCATGTAGGTAGAATAGTTTACATGCATTTCACATGAATTTCACCATCTTATTGTTTTTATATAGTTTTTTAAATTCCAAAACTTCATGAATGATATTAGTAGATTAAATAGTTGTTAGCATTAAATTTTTGTACATCAAAAAAATTGAAATGGATAACTGAGATTCTAATCATCCCTTCATTGGCTTGATTAAATAGATTTGTGACTACAAAATGTGATTTTGGGTAAAATTAACCCAAACATCATCACAAATTGAGCCAATAAATCAATTAGGGAAATAAGTAATGTGATTTTCACTAAAATGAGCTATATAAACATAATTATTACTCTAAAGGATGTTAAGTGGGGTTAAATCTATTGGTTTAAGGTTTAGGGTTTAGGGCTTAGGCTTAGGTTATATAAGGTTTATGTTTTAGGGTATAAGGTCAAATCATGAAGGCATTTGGGGCCAAATTAAGCTCTTTGAATCTATTTGTGACTATAGAATATAATTTTGGGCTTAATTAGCCCCTACGTCATCACAAATTAAGCCAATTAGTCAATAAGGCCAATGAGTGGTGTGATTTGGGATAAATTGAGCCCTATTAACCTAATTCTCACTTTAAAGGATGTTAATTAGGGCTAAATCAATTGGTTTAGGGTTTAAAATTGAGGGTTTAGGGTATAAGGTACAAGGTATAGGGTATAGAGTTTAGGGTCTAATTTTGAGGGCAATTGAGGATAATTTGAATTGCTTGAACTTATTTGTGACTATAAAATGTGATTTTGGTCCTAATTAGTCCCAATGTCATCATAAATTAAGCCAATAACTTAATTGGAACAATAAATAATGTGATTTACACTGAATTGAGGATTAGATAAACATAATTATTACTCTAAAGGATGTTAAGTGGGGTTTAATTGATTGTCTTAAGGTTTAGGTTTTAATATTTAGGGTTTACAATTTAGGGCTTAGGGATTAGGGTATATAGGGTTTAGGTTTTAGGGTATAAGGTCTAATCATGAAGAAAAAACTTCTCAAATTGAGCTCATTTTAACTATTTGTGACTATAGAATATGATTTTAGATGTAATTGGTCCCCATATCATCACAAATTGAGCCAATTAGTCAATTGGGGAAATAAGTGATGTGATTTGGGCTAAATTGAGCACTATGAACCTAATTTTCACTCTAAAGGATGTTAATTAAGGTTAAATTGATTGGTTTAAGGTTTAAAATTTAGGTTTAGGGTTTAGGGTCTAATCACAAAAGCAATTGAGGATAATTTGAGCTATTTGAACCTATTTGTGACTATAAAATGTGTTTTAGGGTTTGATTATCCCTCATGTCATCACAAATTAAGTGAATTAGTTAATTGGGGTAGTTAGTGGTGTGATTTGGACCAAATTGAGCCCTATGAACCTAATTATTAGTCTAACTTATGGTAATTGGGGTTCAAATGATTGGTTTATGGTTTTAAGAGTTTATGATTTATGTTTTAAGGTTTCTATGGATTAAGGTTTATGCATTAAGGTTTAAGGCTTAGGGCTTAAGGTTTACAATTTAGGGTATAAGGATTTAGGGCTTAGGGTTTATGGTATAGGGTTTAGGGTCCAATCATAAAGGTAATTAAGTATAAATTGAGTTGATTGAACTATTTGTGAGAACATAATGTGTTTTTAGGTTCGAATAGCCCCCATATCATTATAAATTGATCAAATTAATCAATTAGGGTAGTTATTGGTGTGATTTATGCCAAATTTGTCCATGTGAACCTAATTATTAGTCTTAAAGATGGTTATTAGTGATCAAATGATTTATTTAAGGTTTTAAGAGTTTACGATTTATGGTTTAGGGTTTTTAGGACTTAGGGTTTAAGGATTAGGGTTTAAGGTTTAGGGTATAGGGTTTAGGTTTTAGGGTTTAGAGATTAGGATTTAAGGCTTAGGGTTTATAATTTAGGGTATAAGGTATAAGGTTTATGGTTTAGGGCTTAGGGTTTAAGGTTTAGGGTATAGGGTGTAGGGTTTAGGGTCCAACCATGAAGGCAATTGAGGATAATTTGAGTTACTTAAACATATTTATGAGAAATTAATGTGTTTTTGGGTTTGATTAGCCCCCAAGTCATCACAAATTGAGTGAATTAGTTAATTTGGGTAGTTAGTATTGAAATTTGGGCAAAATTTATCATTTTAAACATAATTCTTGGTCTAAATGATGGTAATTAGGGATTAAATGATTGGTTTAAGGTTTTAAGTGATTTGTGGTTTAGGTTTTATAAGGCTTAGGGTTTAGGGATTAGGGTTTAAGGTTTAGGGTATAAGGTTTAGGGCTTAGGTCTTAGGGTTTATAATTTAGGGTATATGGTTTTGGGTTTATGGTTTAGGGATTAAGGTTTAAGATTTAGAATATAGCATGTAGGGTTTAGGGTCTAATCGTGAAGGTAATTGAGGATAATTTGAGTTTATTTAACCTATTTATGAGCACAAAATGTGTTTTTGGGTATGATTATCCCCCATATCATCACAAATTGAATAAATTAATAAATTAGGTCAATTAGTAGTGTGATTTGGGCCAAATTGAGACACGTGAACCTAATTCTTAGTGTAAATGATGTTAAGTAGGGCTCAAATGATTATTTTAGGGTTTTAAGAGTTTATGATTTATGGTTTAGGGTTTTTATATCTTGGGGTTTAGGGATTAGGTTTTAGGTTTGAGGGTATAAGGTCTAAGAGATCAATGTTTTAGTGTTAAGGGTTTAGGTTTATGGGTGTTTATGCATACATATAATACCACATATATGTTATTACTACATACATAGTTTTTATAGCACTAAAAAATCATGTACAATCAACATCATTTTTTTCACATCGAGAATTTTATCCCATACCTACTTTATTTTGCATGTTGTAGGTCATTTTTTTACTATTTTGATGTATGTCCCCACCCTCAAAAGTAGAAAAAATTGTCTACTCATGGTTAAATAAAGAGTATGGGTCTATTTTTAATAATTTTATAATTTTACCCTCATGGTAATGCACATTAAGAAGGTTTATTTCTTAATAATTAGATTGTTATCCCCACCCTCAAAAGTTGACAACTTTATGCAATCATGGGTGACAACTTTCATAATAGCAAGAAGAAGAAGTTAAAACACAAAATGCTAGAGGAATTATAAGTGTATAGAGAAAATCAAAGACAAAAAATGCAAAAAATTGATACAAGTATAATATCCCTAATGAATTGAATATCATAAATAATGATGAAATGAACAATGATAGTATACCAAATTCTAAAAATACAATTGTCAATTCTGATAGTATACCAAATTTTAATGCAAGTCTACATTCAAATTTTATGGTTTTTAATTTTAGTTATGATGATAGTATGCATGATGATGTAAATTATATGGAAACACTGATTAGTGAAAGTAACAATCAAGAAAATAAATGGGAAGACTATCGAATGAAGAAATTAGTAATGAATAAAATAATATGGAAACACCAAATCAATCAAATTTACCACTAAAAAAACCTAGGATTTTGAAAAGAGAACCCATGCATTTAATTAAAATTGATGAAATTATTTTGAAACCAATGCCTAAATAAATGTCTGAGTGCCATATGAGAAGAAAAGCTGAAAGAATTTATGACTTGTACTTTGAAAAATTAAATAAAACTTGAAGATTCCAATTGTTTGTTACATTGATGAAAGTGCTTAAGATGAAACCTAAAATATACACCCTAGGACTAAGAACATCTAGTATTGATGGTGTAAACAAGACAATTGTTGAAAATTTTCATATGCATACCATACAGTAAGTGTGAATAAACACACCAAAGATGGTAACATTTCCTGACATGTTATTACAATTTCTTTGGTAAGTTGTCAAACAAAAAATAAATGATTAATTAGATAAACAAGTTGATTATTGCACATAAATTAAAAAACACTAATGAAAGTAATTAGGAGACATATAAAACTTGATTATTACTAATAACTATGATGTGTAAGCATTCTATGGTAAACTCCCAGGGAAAGACAAGGTTACAAATGATTCCCTAAAATATCTACTTTCATAAGTTCCGAAAGATAACACAAGGGTATCACTTAATATTAGAGATGTAGTGAAAATAAGAGTTGGTTCTTGTAACTGTGAACCACATCATAATTTTTTTTGGATATGACTCAAACACAATGGTAATTTATTTAAAAAAAATTATCTATAGATTTATATTAGTCAAAGATATTT
Organism: Torreya grandis; assembly: GCA_037957365.1. Classification (NCBI taxonomy): domain Eukaryota; kingdom Viridiplantae; phylum Streptophyta; class Pinopsida; order Cupressales; family Taxaceae; genus Torreya; species Torreya grandis. The sequence goes on along the minus strand of JARHVA010000703.1, from coordinate 2,592,186 downwards.
TGAAATGGCCAAAACCTTCTATGTGAAAATCAATCACACACACTATTGTTATTGTAGGCAACATGTTGATTTTTTAGTGATTTATCATATTTTTTGTCATGTTCATTGTAGTTTGAATACTAACGACATTTTGTAAGAGTGTGGAGTGCAAGCCCCACTGAAATCGACAAAGAAATTTATTCCAACCATTTTTTGTGATTATAACAAGGCATGTTTGGTTGGAATGTGCATTATTTGTGGTGGATTACCAACATTGAAAAATTATAACCATGAGAAGAGTACACACTAAATTGGATAAATATTGGTTGGTTTTAGTAAATATAATATCTGATATATCAATTAAAAGATGAAAAAGAATCTAAAAGGTATGAGCTTAATACAAAATAAATACCTGTTTCTAAATTTATTGATAATTTTAGGGAGGAAATTGTATATGAGTATGCAAGGCACACACATAGAGCTTGATGGATAGATAAAAAATTCAATTTAAGTATGGAAATATTCCCACTTGGTACTATTATTTTAGTAGTTGAATTTATAGAGAATTACACATTACAACCATAAAGAGAACTTTAGTCACAATATTATAATTCAATATAGGTTTCCATTTTTGTGCATATATCATTCATTCATTCACCTGAAAATATAAATCATGATAAAAAAATATTGAGGGAGTACCACTTCTATGTTAGCAATGATTAAACACATTCTTTAGATTATGTGCAAGGTTGTTTTTAAATGTTTTATGGCAAGTTGAGTGAAAAGAATGTTACTTTAAATTAAAATTATATTTGGTCAGATACCTACACCTCATAATTTAATAATGCATGAATGTTATAATATCTAAGTAGGATGCATGTGACCACTGGTGTATAACATATTTAGAGTTTCACTAAAGTAGGTCATGGAAAAGGGGAACATGATGGTGCATGAGCATGTGTCATAGATTACTTGCAAGAGAAGAGATGAAGTTTGAAGAGGTAACTAATTTGAAAGATGTAAAAAATATAGTTGAATGGTGTAATGAAAATTTGGGCCATGATTCTCAACAAAAGTCCGTTATTTGTAAATATTTATGTTTGATGGAAGATGAAAAATTATCAAACTGTGAAGATTATATGATAGTAATAAGATCGAGTGAGTTAAACTCATTTCATAACTCAAATTCAAGTTCTTGGATGGTTCATATGAGTCACCTTCACTTTAACCTTCAATTTCACCCTCACTTGGTTGGCACTATTAGTAGATAATTATATATTCTCAAAGTTAAAAGAAGTTTATAGTTCATTTAGATGATTGATTGTTTTACCTTATCTAGGGAAATATCATCTTGAGTATGGAATGGGTGCTCCATATCCTAATTGAGCATACTCATATGCAAATAATGTGTCCCTATAGGTTAATCACCACCTTGATGTGGTGTCAATGACAATTTTCAACCATGAGGCCCTAGAGATAAAGATCTTCAACTATGGCTTACATCTTGACAATATTTCTTGTTAATGTTGTTTGAGGCTAGAATTGTTGTAAAAAAGGGTATCCACATGGATTTTAAGGATATGACAATGGTAATGCATGTAAATTATGCATATAGATGTGTTATAAGTGATGGATTTCAAAATAGAGGTCCCATAAATGGAAATATTTATTGGAGGCAAAGACCCCATCTCTTAACTACATAAAATTTACATTTTAGGATTGATAATTGAAATTAATGCCATAAGTTCTTCAAAGATTTAAAAGTTTAGGGATTCAAGGTGAAAGTAGAGGACTTAAACATGCACATTACTATTCTTTTGGTTTATAGATATGACTTATAGTTTTTATTATACAACTATCTAAAGCTTGACTTAAAAATAATAATTTTGCCTTATAGGGAAATGTCATCTTGAAGCCAAAATGGGATGATGTGTCTCCTAACAAGGTATACTCAAATTCTAATAATGTGGTCCTAAAGGTTAATTAACACCCCTAATGTGATGATGATGCCAATTTTTAGCCATGAGGCCTTAGAGATAGAGATATCTAACTACAACTTACATCTTGTATATAGGGAAATCATATTGAGGCCAAAATGGGTGCTTTGTCTTCTAACTAGGCATACTAAGATACCAAGAATGTGGTCTTATAGGTTAATAACCACTTATGATGTGGTGGTGATGCCATTTGTTAGCCATGAGGCTCTAGAGATAATGTTGTATTGAGGTTGAAATAGGGGCTTTATCTCTTAATTAGGCATACTCAAATGCCACGAATGTAGTCCTAGATGGTAATATCCACCCCTAATGTGGTGGAAATTCCATTTTCTTCCATGATGCCCAAAAGATAGATATATTTAATTACAAATTGCATCTTGCATCTAGGGAAATGTCATCTTGAGGCTGGAATGAGTGCTCCATCTTCTAACTAGGTATATTCATATACCAAGAATATGGTCCTATTGGTTAATAACCACCTTCGACATGGTGGTGAATCTATTTTTCATCCATGAGGCCTTGGAGATAGATATCTTCAACTATGTCTTGCATCTTGATAAAATTTCTTATCAATGTTATTCAAGGCTGGAATTGTTGTAAAAAATGCTATCCACATTGATACTGAGATCATGGTAGTGAGACTGCATGTAAATTTCACATCCTAAGGTGTTGGAAGTGATGCATTTCAAATTTTATGTCTTGGAAGTGGAAATGTCTATTAGAGGCAAAGACCCTATCTTAACTACATAAAAGTTACATTTTAGGACTGTTCACTGAATCCTATGCCATGAGTTTGTTGATGATTTTTGATTTGAGATATTTGGGGTGCAAGTAGAATAATTTAACATGCATGTGACCATTATTTTGATTTTTGGATACAACTTATAGTTTTTGTTTTATGTCTATCCAAAATTTGCCTAAAAATAATAATTTTGCCTTATAGGGAAATACCATCTTGAGGCTAGAATGGGTGCTCTGTCTCCTAATCAGGCATACTCAAATGCTAATAATGTGGTATTATAGGTTAATCACCACCCCCAACGTGGTGATAATCCGAATTTTCATCCATTAGGCTCTAGAGATAGAGATCTCCAACTATGACTTGCATCTTACATATAAGGAAATGTCATCTTGAGGTCAAACTAGTGCTCCATCACTTAACTGGGTGTACTTTGATCCCAATAATGTGATCTTATAGGTTAATCAAAAATTTTAAGTGTGATAACCAAAATTTAATAACTCAAATAAAGGAGAAGAATTTATTAATCTAGAGTTTTATCAAGAACTATTATAACTCAGTCTATACTATAATCAATGAAAGCCTACTTTATTGAGCTTATTATTTTAATACTAGGATTGTATTACTTCTAAGTAAATGTTGATATTATATTGAAGTAAAATTTTTGCATAGTTATTATGTTATTGAAGTTGTAGGTATGGAAAGGTAGTACATAGGGTTTGATAGTCTTCAAAAACTAGAATTTTATCACATTTAAAGATTGATTAAGGGTTAACAGTAAGTGATAGGGATATATGAGGGTGTGAAGAGTCTCCCCTAAACCTAAAGTCTCCAAGACAATTTTCAAAATCCAAATTTTCATGGTATTCATACTAACTATTTTGACACAGTCCTAAAATCCTTAAACTAGGGTTTATAACACAATACCCTCCATAAATAAAACACTAACCCTTCAAATAAGTTAAAACTTTGTAGAAAGGCATGGTAATATGTTTGGTATGTGTTGAAAGTGGATTAATTACCTAGAGGTTATTATAACTCAAGTTATTTCAAAATCTTAGGCATAATCTGATCCCAAAAATGTGGTCCTAGAGGTTAATCACCATTTATAAGTGTGATAACCAAAGTTCAAGAATTCAAAGAAAGGAGAAGAATCTCTTAAGATAGAGTTTTATCAAGAACTATTATAATGTAGTCTATACTATAATCAATGAAAGCCTACTTTATTGAGGTTATTATTTCAATACCAAGCTTGTATTACTTGTAATTAAAATTTGATGTTATCTTGAATTAATATATTTGTATAGTTTTTTTGTTCTTGAAGTTACATGTATGGAAAGGTAGTATACAAGGTTTGATAGTTAACAAAAACTAGACTTTTATCACATTTGTAGATTTATTAAGGGATAATAGTAAGTGATAGGGATATATGAGGGTGTGAAGAGTCTCCCCCCAACCTAAATTATCCAAAATAGTCTTCAAAATCCAAATTTTCATTGTATTCATACTCACTATTTTGACACAGTCCTAAAACCCTTAAACTAGGGTTTATAACATAAAAACCTCCAAAAATAAAAAACTAACCCTTAAAATAAGTTGAAACTTTTTAGAAAGGTGTGGTAATATGTTTTTAATGTGTTGAAAGTGGTTTCATTTATTGGATGTTCTTATAACTCAATTTATTTCAAAATCTCTAACTGTAGTCCTGTATATTAGGCTTAAAACCCTCTATTTTTAATTCTCCTTGGAAAAATTAAAACCTAAGGAAGTGAGAAACATGTTATTTTATAAAAATACAATTTTATGGATATGATAAGCCATTATAACTACTAAATTATTTTGGTAAAGGTGTTATAGTTGGTTTAAGACCCTAATTGAGCAAGTTATTAGCCTAGAAACAATAAGACTCTAGGTGCATCCACTAGAACTATAGAAACTTGAAATCTAACCACAAAAATATTGTGAAAATTCATATAAGGTTAAAATATAATGTATTCAAGGTTTTAGAAGAGGTTTCAAGTGTATTATAGGTTTATAAAAGAAGATATAGTTAAAACTCACTCTATAGATTTGTGTATAAGGTTTAAAACCTTTTTTCTTTATCTTTTGTTAAAGAACCAATTCAGTGAAAGGAGAGAGTTATTTATTTTGATTCATGTTAATCATTATTAAAATAAACCTTGAAGGTCATTACAATTTGATACTTTATCCAATTTACTCTCTAAGGTCTATCACTGTATCATATTCAGAAATAATTATATTTATTGTGATCATTTAGAGATTGTTCAAGCTTGATTAATGATTATAAGGATAAGAGGAGGCTAGTTAGACCTTATTCCAAGTGAAAAAAATAAAAAATAATCCTCATAAGTGAAATTATGCCTTTTTTTTTCTCTCGACTATCTCAGGACTGTGTAAACCCTGATCTAGGGTTAAAGTAAACAAAAATCCTTATATTTCACAAACAAACCATCCAAAAATGATAAAAATTGGTAGTGTGATGAAAAATGAGGTATTTTAGATATTTAAAGAGGTTTCATTCCTTAAATAATTCTAAAATTAAAGTTATGGGTGATTGTGTTCTTGTAGGATTGCAAAGAATCCAAAAATAAGGTTTAAGGAATCCAAAACTAGAATATCTTCAAAATGAGTGAATGAAAGTGTATGCACCTAAATCTGCTCACCCTAACAATTTTAATAATCTCTCTATTTAGTCTAATTAATCATGTAACTATAATCCTAATTAAATAACTAAATCCTATCCCTTTCATTATTCTTCATCATACTAACCTTATCCTTTCCCACAAATTAATCAATTCATCCTAATCCCCATTATCTACTAACTAATCCCACTTATGTAATATTTGGGAATTTAAAATTCCCATGACCCACCTACGTATGTACTCCTATGATTTCCTATAAGCCTATCCAACCTAGATTCTCCAGAACCTCCTAATTACCTATCATATCACTCACTAATCATCACTAAAAGCTTCTAATGGATTATAGAATTCCCTAATGATAGAATCCTCTCTAACTTAGCCACTTTCTCTCTAGAATCCTCTACTCTAGAGGCTTATAAGAAATTTTTAATTCCTTGGATAATTCTCCACCCTTGATCTTGTGGCAACCAACTTTGAATGGTGACCATTGATCTGCTCTACCTCAATCTATTTAAACAAGCCACTCCTCCATGGCCAAACTAACTAATGAATCCATAATACCATCATTTCAATATAATCAACTAGTCCATGCTATCATCCAAGTCAATGAATTAAGCTATCATAATGCTGAAATTCTAAGTCTATTATAAGAAAATCCCAATCCAAATCCTTTAGTCTTTTATTGTTTAATCTTGGTTTAGAGAAATTAGCTTTAGGATTTGGGTGCTACTATGAATATTCATTTGTGATTGCATTTTTATCCTAATATCTCTAGATCTCATGGTAATTTGAAATTTTGGTTATTTTTGATGTAATTGCATAATCAAATCCATTTGCTCAAAATTTCATCTACATTTTTGTGACTATGATGGGACAAATTCCTTTAATTTAACAATATTACATGTTAGATGTGTTTTTGATAGCCTACAAGATTGATTGGTTGGAGAATAAACACTAAATTTCATCAAATTTTCATGCCTAAGCAAATGACGGTTTGCTCTACAAAATTATATATTTACAGTCATGGTTTTGTCATAAAAGTAATAGTTTTGCACTGACCACCACACCTTAACCACTAACAGCTAAACATTATGATAGGTTCATATCCCTCTGTAAAATCATAACTCAAGAAAAGTGATATTATCTTTTAAACTACAATTTTGTCTTTTAAGTTGTCATTTTGTATATCAAAACCACATAAACATAGTCACAATTTCCCCAAAAAGTCATGCTATTACCTTGTGAAATAGTTATTTTTCCTTTGGAGTCAAAATTATTAGCTAAAATTACTAACTGGGTCTTTAACATATTTCTTATTTCTGTCTGATAGTCATTTTTATATACGAATAGGGAAGACTTGCCCAAATCATCATCAAACAATCCAAAGAACATCCTTTTATTGCCTAGTGAAAAATTATATATCACGAGTTGGCAATTTTACATATAAATAATCAAAATTGTTTGGATCAAATTTTGGCAATATAGACATTATTTTTAAGAAATTTTAAATATTTTTAGTCTCTGTACATATCTTTAAACATCTTAATTTTTTTTAAGTCTAAATTTTGAGCATTTTTCCTCATCAACAAAATCATAGATTATAAATCATGATTTTGTGGCCAAAGTCATGATATCACTTAAATAGTCATGATTTTGAAGAACCTTTATGATAACTACCACAATTAGTCACTTTCTACAAAATCATGACTCAAAAATTGTAATATTGCCAAAAATCCATAGTTTTATAGTTTATGAAAGCAATTTTGCATATAACTGACTATGTATCTATGGTTTTGTCTTCTGCAATTATGTTTTTGTAATAAGTTTTGTATTCAATTTTTCCTTTTTGAGTGCATTTTTAGGATCAATTTTAGTGAATTTTGAATAATTCTAAGGGTTCCACAAGTCCCAAATTGCATTTGGTATCGCGAGCGCACTAGAGGCACTACCCTCAGACCTTACAAAGAGCACTGCCCCTTAATTCCTTAAGGGGTACTACCCCTTAACCCCAAAAGGGGAACTTACCCTTGAACCCACTTGGGGATACCTCCCCCAGACCCTCGTATCATGCCCCCTCATCGAAAATGGTTATAAATCCAAATCATGATTTTGTTCAATGGTTTTTATTAAGGCTTATTAGACTAACATTTTGTTTGTTATAGGGGTGAATCTAGTAGCAATTTTGAATTTATAACATCTTCTCTTGCAATTCATATTTTCATCTAACATCTTGTCTTATAGGTTACCCCTCTAAGATTGTCAAATAAAACTACTAATCATTTATCTTGTCAGTCTCCTATCAAATATATTTTGTCATTTTGATAAATATCTTGTATATATATTATATATATCACATCTAAATTAATCAATTAATAAATATTTTTGTCTGCTAGTGCATTATATGAGGGCTACAATGGTGTATGCTCTCCTCCTTGAATCATTGCGGTGATTCTTAGAGGATCAAAAACCACTAACAAACCTTATCATTTTTCTTTTTTAGGGGCAACATGATGTGGAATTGACACCCACACACTTGACATAGTCTTAGGGGGATAGTTGTTGTCAACCAGACTCATACCCTTGTGAAGGTAGTTTCAGGCCTTCACAATTTGTTGAAACATGAAAACAATCCTAGGTTGTGGGTGACCTAATTAGTGGATTAAATCTATAGATTATAAGGGATAACTCCCTTTGGTATATCAGTCATTTCTCTACTCTATACTATAAACTACTAAGGAAAAGGGAATAAATAAACTTGAAGGGAAATCCTATCTAATGATGGTGATACACCTGAATTTTGATTGATCCACTCAATTTGGACTCCTAAAACACTAATCAGACACTAAAAAGACTATTTTTTAAAACTCCAAATGACCCCTACGCATCAATATTTCATGAAAAGGTTCTATATGGTGATCAAATCTTGAGGGAAATAAAGGAATAGGCCTAATTCAAGATTCTAACCAACCACTTATATCCACTATAACTTCAGCCAAGAGATGTTAAACACAGAACATGACTTGCATAATCTGATTAACTAGTAACTATGTAAGAATCAAGACTTGATAAGGAAGAAAATTTTATCACATATGTAAATTAATGACATAATACACCATAACAACACTTTGGAGTCTTAAAATTATCCTTCTATTAATTTAAAAAGGTTACACAACACAAATTTTGGTAGAATATGGTCTTTCCAAAAAGAGGATACAAATCAAGGCTAAAAATCTAACTTATATAGAAAAGTATACAACAACCAAGAGGTTGGTGCTAAAAATAGAATAGGAGATTAACTCCCACATCATCCCAAGTCCAATTACAATTGTCCAAAGATAAAAATACCTCTAAAATTAATGTTATTTTGTATTATGCCTTGCATGAAAAGCTCTTTAGCATTGAAAATAGATGATGGGCTCATCTTGGACTAATCTACCCCATGCACAAAATCTATGCCAAATTTGGATGTCTTAACTCAATATTGAATAAATTTAAAGATGAGTTATAATGTGAGAATGTCCTTTATTGCATGGAAAGCATGAGTGGATGTGGCACTTGATAACCAGTCAACTAGAACTCAAGACTAGTCAACCTCTAATGAACCTTTTCTTGCATGAAAACTATGCCACACCTTGGATGGAGAACTCCACTTGAACCAGTTGGAATTATTAAAAAGCTTTGTATTACATGAAAACCAAAGATAAGTGTAACTTGTCAAGTTGTCAACTCAAGTGCAAGGTTTAGTCAACTCCAACTTACTCCTTTTTATATGAAAAATTCTTGAAGATTGAGAAGCATGCATGAAATCTTATGTCACTTCTTGGACAACCATTAGTCTCTTGGTCTCGTGCATGTATTCCTTCGACCAGTTCTATGGAATTTTTTTGGATTTTCTTTCTAACCATATTTATTTCCTTGGCTTATTTTCCATTCATTTCCTTCGAGCCTTTGTTTTTGTCATTTTCCCATGGACAAATAATTCATGGGAATTGTCTCTCTCTTTCATTTCCTTCTTTTATTTGGTCCTTTGTATTGGTCTCAGGATTTTACTTGAACCATTCCTTCAGATAAAAGGTCTGAAGGAAGTAAGTCTTTCGGGCTTTTTGATAAGCCCTTTCCTTCATAAACTTCCTTAGAATAAAAAGTCTGAAGGAATTCCTTCCTTGTAAATTGCCCTTCAAGCTTTTAAAATGTCCCTTCCATACTTCCAAAAAGACCCTTTTATCCTTGTAAAGAACCTTCTCAAAGGGAACATACCCGTCAAAATAAATGAAAGTGACCCTTCAAAATTATGTAAAAGTCCTTTTGACCTTTCAGGATTCATGGAAAAGCCCTTTAGAAATTTTTTAAGTGGACTTCTCTGAAGGAATTCTAACCCTTCAGATTTTTTGGCACAAACTTTCCCAAAGGGAAAGAGCCCTTCGAGATTCTCAAAAGTGTCCCTTGGATTTATACCAAGTGACTTTCTTGAAGGGAAAGTGACCCCTCAGCCTTTGCAATCAACTCTTTGTAAATTTTCAAAGTGAACTTTCTTGAAGGGAAAGTGACCCTTGGGGTTTTTTGTAATGGATTATTCCTTTAGACAAAATGTCTAAAGGAATTTTGAATTCTTGGAAGTGAACTTTCTTTCAGATTTTTTGTTTGACACATTCTTTTAGACAATTTGTCTGAAGGAATGTCCCTTAAGAACTCAAAATTGCCCTTCAGGATTTTGACAATGGTCCTTTTCTGAAGAAAATGACCCTTTAGAACTTTTGTAATCAACCCCTCAAAAAATGAATGAACCCTTCTTAAGAGAAAAAGACCTTTGGACTTTTGAAAATGGTCCCTCAGAACTTGGAAATGGTCTTTTAGGAAAATTAAATATAACCCTTCAAAGATGCAAAAATAACCCTTTAGCTTAGTTGTCTCAAAAAAATGATTCAGATAAAAGTCTAAAATAATGTGGCAAATGATAAAACCTGAAAGAATTCCTTCTGAAAGAAATAGGCATTATTCTTTTGCTGTGGGCTCTTTGTGGAAAAATTATATTGAAGGAAAACTTGAATGCCAATACTTGGACCGAAGGTTGAATATGTATACACATTGGCCTCTTCTAGACCTATTCCTGCAATTGCTCTAAATACCTCAAAAACTTTCTTGGATCCTTCTACTACAATGACATAAAAAGATTCGAATGATAAGGTGGAAAATTTGACATGTGGGGTCAAAATTGTCAACATTTTGGTGACTCAACTGGAAAGCATGCTTGTTATGCTTGAGATCTTAGACCATATACATAAAATTTGAACTCATAAAACAATGATAAATCTATTCCATGACTATAAGTACAACCTCTGATTTGAGAAAGACAACCTTCATCCTCCAAAATAAGAAGGGAAACACATAAAGTAGGGAAAACTAACTAAAAAGCAAATGTGCAAACAAGCACTTATTTGGAAAAAAAATAAAATGAAACTAATGTGCTTGAACAACACTTGAAGGAAAACAAACTAACTAACTAACCATGACAAAGCATGATCCACCTAAATCAAAATGGAAATTCATAAACTCACTCATCTCAAGAGATGAAACAAGTTGCAAGGCAGGATGTTTATTAATCATAACCTTTTATGAGGCCTTTTTCTTGTCCACCAACTCTCTTATCATCTCCTAAAATGAGTCATCAACACCAAACTAGTCACCAACAAAGACAAACTCATCTAGTAATTTTAGATCTTTTTCATACTGCTTATCATCTAAGACCTTGTCAAGTGATATCTCATCTATGTATTATCTTTGAGTGACCTCATTCTTTTTATCATCTGCTACAAGTTCATCCAACTCTTTAAGGAGATTTGAATAGGTAACCCAATCTGTATTATGATCTTGAATAGGTGATTCCTGATAAAATTTCTCATAAACATGCTCTTCAATAGGCAACATATCCCTACAGAGCTTTTCAATCTCCTGCAGAGATTCAAGGTATAGTTGCCAATCATCTCTTTATTCTCGATTTTGATCAATTTGAATAGGATTAACTTGAAATTTATCTTGATCCTTCTCAATAGGAGATATCTCTAACTCATTTATGACCAAAATTTGTACCAACTCCCCTTAGATTTCCTTCACATCAAGATCAACCTTCTCATTCTCAACTACAACCTCAAGTGAAGTATCAATGAGAAAATCTTCCTCATGCACACTTGAATCATCCTTTTCACATTTTTCAAGAACCTGACTTGCAGTTGTAACCCCTTTCTCAATCCTCCAGAGAATATGCTTCTCTTGAAGAAGGGAGATGGTGGAAGGGTGATAAAATTCATTTATTTAAGAGGTAAAATAAATCATGGGAGGTTGACCATGATCATATTTTAGGATTTGTAGGGCAATGGAATAATTTAGGGAGTTTTGGAGAGGAGGGAAAGATAAACTCTAAAAGACCTCTAAATTCTGTTCCTTCCACTTGGCAATTACCTCATCAAAGTCTGAAACCTGCTTGTCTTCATGGACAACTTGAGATTGAGGGATGATTGGTGAGGAAAGGGGACTATAAGAAGGTTTAGGCTCCTGAATAGTCTCTTGAATAGGATCTTGAATCTAACTAGGAAGCTCCCTCGACACACACTGGGCATGGTTAAGAACTTCATGAGAATAAGGAACATAATAACCCTTTGTAGACAAGTGGCTCAACTCAATTTTTTACCTCTCCAAAGCCTCCATCTTCTCCAATAAAAAAATACATAGCTCATTTATTTCTTTTGGATCATTGGGCACATTTTGGAATAGACCATTCACTTCTTCATACTGAGTGTTTGAACAAACTTTTCTTGAATATGCTAGTATTCTGAGCTCTATTTCATTTATTCTTTCTTGGAGCCAAGGTTGCTCATATGCAACATCATATCCATATGGTAAAGGTGAAAACTGATCTTGAGATTTATATGGCTCAAAAAAAAGGTAAGAGTCATGCTCTTGATAATAAGGATCATGAGAAACTTGATGAGGCTCAACATAGCTTTGATAATACTCCTCATTAGGCTCTTAAAATGGCTCATAGGTATCATGACAAGGATGGTATGATCCATAATTATGATGATAAGGAAACATATCATATGAATCCTCTTCATATATATCCATCAAAACTCATTCATGATAATGTAATAAAAATAGACTTACATGGAAACTGTGCCTGGAATATTAGAAGTAATTGCCTAAGCTTGGAATCACCAAATACTTCATGAAGAACACTGATACAATTTAAATTTCATCAAGACCAGCTCCAATGGATCCCACTAGGCATGCCAAAAACTATTTTCAACTAGAATCACACCCTTTTGAAGGTAGTTTTAGGCCTTCACAATTTGTTGAAACATCGAAACAATCCTAGGTTGTGGGTGACCTAATCAGTGGATTGAATCTCTAGATTATAAGCGATAGCTCCCTTTAGTGTATCAATTAGGATATTTAATCTATGCTATGAACTACCAGGGAAAAGGGAAGAAATAATATTTAAGGGAAGTCCTATCTAATGACGATGATACACCTAAATTTTGATTGATCCACTCAATTTGGGCTCCTAAAACACTGATCAGACAGTAAAAAGGCTAAATTTTTTAACTCCAAATGACCCCTACAGATCAGTATTTATTGAAAAGGTTTTATTTGGTGATCAAAAATTGAGGGAAATGAAGGAATAGGACTAATTCAAGACACTAACCAACCACTTATATCTACTGTAAATTTAACTAAGAGATGTTAAACATAGAACATGACTTGCATAATCTGATCAACTAGTAACTAGGTAAGAATTAAGATTTGATAAGGAAGAAAATTCTATCACATATGAAAATGAATGACCTAAATACACTATCCTATCACTTTAGAGTTTGAAAATTATCCTTCTATAAATTAGAAAAGGTTAGATAACACAAATTTTGGTAGAATATGGTCTTGCCAAAAAGAGGATACAAATCAAGACTAAAAAGCCAACTTATATAGAAAAGTATACAATAGCCAAGAGGTTGGTGATAAAAATAGAAAAGGAGATTAACTCCCACATCATCCCAAGTCTAATTACATATGTCCAAAGATAACAAGGCCTCTAAAACTAATATTCTTTGGTATTATGCCTTGCATGAAAAGCTCTTTGGCATTGAAAGTGGATGGTGGGCTCATCTTGGACTACTCTGCCCCATGCATGAAATGTATGCCAACTTTGGATGTCTTAACTCAAGATTAAACCAATTTGAAGCTAAGTTTGAATGTGAGAATGTCCTATATTATGTGGAAAACATGATTGGATGTGGTACTTGATAACCAGTCAACTAGAAATCAAGACTAGTCAACCTCTAATAAACCTTTCCTTGCATGAAAACTATGCCACACGTTGGATGGAGAACTCCACTTGAACCAACTAGAAGTGTTGAAAATCTTTGTATCACATGAAAACCAAAGAGAAACATGACTTGTCAACTCAAGTGCAAGGTTTAGTCAACTCCAACTTACTCCCTTTTGCATGAAAAACTCTTGAAGATTGATAAGCATGCATGAAATCTTACATCACTTCTTGGATATCCATCAGTCTCTTGCTCTCATGCATGTATTCCATTGGTTAGTTCCATGGAATTTATTTTAGATTTTCTTTCTATCCATATTTATTTCCATGGCTTACTTGATATTTATTTCCTTTATTTTTATCATTTTCCCATAGACAAATTATCCACAAGAATTGTCTCTCTTTCATTTCCTTCTTTTGTTTGGTCCTTTGCAATGGTTTTGGGATTTTCCTTGAACCATTCCTTCAGACAAAACGTCTAAATGAATTAGGTCTTTCAAGATTTTTGACAAGCCCTTTCCTTCATAAACTTCCTTTAGATAAAAAGTCTGAAGGAATTCCTTCCTTACAAATTGCCCTTCTGGATTTTAAAATGTCCCTTTGGCACTTCTGAAAAGACCCTTTTCTCCTTGAAAAAAACCTTCTCGAAGGGAACATACCCTTTAGAAGAAATGAAAGTGACCATTCAGAATTGTATAAAAGTCCTTCCGAAATTTTGAGATTCTTGAAAAAGCCCTTCAAAATTTTTTAAAGTGGACTTCTCCGAAGGGATTCTAACCCTTCAGATTTTTTGGCATGGACTTTATCAAAGGGAAAGAGCCCTTCAGGATTCTCAAAAGTGTCCCTCAAATTTTTTCCAAGTGACTTTCCTAAAGGGAAAGTGACCCCTTGGCCTTTGTAATCAAATCTTTAGAAATTTGCAAAGTGAACTTTCCCAAAGGGCAAGTGACCCTTCAAATTTTTTGTAATGGACAATTCCTTCAAACACAATGTTTGAAGGAATTTTCAATTCTTGAAAGTCAACTTTCTTTTGAATTTTTTGTCTAACACATTCTTTCAGACAATTTATACAAAGGAATGTCCCTTTCAAACTTTATACAAATGTCCCTTCAGAACTCAAAACTACCCTCAAGATTTTGAAAATGGTCCTTTTTCGAAGAAAATTACCATTCATAAATTTTGTAATCAACCCCTCAAAAAATGAATGAACCCTTCAGTGAATAGAAAACTTCCCTTCGGGACTTTGTAAATGGTCCCTTAGAAATTTTGAAAAATCCCTCCCATTCTGCTTTCCAAGACAAAAAAGCCTTCAAATTTATGGAAAAGGACCTTCAAAAATATTGAAAAAGTCCTCCTGTCCTTCAAAAAACTTCAATGAACCTTTGGATTTTATGTTAAGTGCCTTTTATCCTTGAAAAGAACCTTCCCGAAGAGAACATACCCTTCGAAATAAATGAAATGCACCTTTGGGTTTGTGAAAAAGAACCCTTTCAAAGAGAAAAAGACCTTTGAACTTTTGTAAATGGTCCTTTAGAACTTGGAAATGGTCTTTTAGGAGTTTGAAATATAACCCTTTGGAGATGCAAAAAGAACCCTTCGGCTTAGTTGTTTCAGAAAAATACTTCAAACAAAACTCTGAAAGAATTTGACGAAGAAAAAAACCTGAAAGAATTTTTTTTGAAAGAAATAGGCATTATTCTTTTGCCATGATCTCTTTATGGAAAACTTCTACTGAAGGATAAATTGAATTCCAACACTTATCCTGAAGGTTGAAGATGTATACGCATTGGCCTCTTCTGGACCTATTCCTACAATTTCTCTAAACACCTCAAAAACTTGCTTGGATACTTCCACTACAATGACATAAAAAGCTTTGAATGATAAGGGGATAATTTGACCTATGGGGTCAAAATTGTCAACAATAGTGACCATGGATTTTATCACCATGCACTCATCCAAACTTCATGTTTAAACATAGTATAAATATTAGGGACATATGTCATCAGGCTAAGCAGTTAACCCCATATAGGGATTCCATGAAGGGAAATAGTTAAGTATATGAACTAAGAATTAGATATCACCTAACACAGACTTGGGCCCTACCATACCTAGCATATATTAGGGATGCCCCTAGAGATCCCATTCAACCTAGCATAAGAACATCAACCATAACAGGTGACTTGTTATCAAAGTTAGTATCATCTCCAAAGTAATTGACATATGTAGATAGGGTTGAGAGGATTTGAGATATTTTGTAATGGGTCACTTGCCTACAACCACACCTACGAAGTTGTTAGATAGTGTAGTCATCAATTTACACTCCCAATTAGTTTACTAATCTTAGGCTTGTTTTTTGCTTAATAGGATGTGTGTTGTGATAGACCCATCCTATTTTTGTGTTAAGTTAGCCTTTTACCCAAACCTATACACACCTATCTAGGTCTTTTCCTATATCATCATCTTGTATATCCTTATCTCACCATCATCATATCATCCTCTTGTACATATTTACTTTGTATATTTGTGTATTTCCTTTTACACTTATTTTGTCTTGCATCTAATCCTATATCTCATCCCCCTGTCATCATAGCTACATCCTATCCTACTATCATCCATATATCTCTAGTTATACCCCTATCACTTACATATCCTAATCAAGTCTTATCATCCATCTACCACATCTTATAATAATCTAACTTCATAACAATCACTTAGGTCTTAGCATCAACCATCCCTAGTGTCATCAGACTAAGTCGACCTCATCCATAATCAATCACATGTCACCTTGACTTGTTTAATCCCCTAGTCCAAATTAGTTTTGAATTTGTCTTGCCTAGTCATCTTATCCACCATCTTGCCAGCCTATTCCTAAACATAGTCCAACCCAACTCATCCTTTTGTCTATACTAGTTATCTCATCAAGTCTATAGTCATACATTAGTCTTCATCCACTTTGGCAAACAAATCTTCTCATCAAGGTCCTCATCATTAACTTGATTGTGTCTAATCAAGTTTTAATCATACACATAATCACATTTATATTAACTTATCAATAAAATCATATCATCTTATTTACATCGATCATCTTAGTCTTGATCTAGCCTTAATCCAGTCAATCCTAGTCAAAATTAGTCACTTAGACTAGTCTAGCCACTCATCCAATATTAGATATTATCATAGCTCCCCCAGTTAAACCCAATCAACATCATTAAAGTCTAGTTCAAGTCTTAATCTGGTCTACTTGATCTTGTCTTATCGCATCAAACATTATATCACATCAATCAAACATCTAGTCAAACTTGAGATCAAACTAAGGAAAGACTTTATCCAAATTTGCTCCACACATCTCATATTCATCCCTTAAATTATCAATTAAATACCTTGCTCTTATTGATTAGGGCTAATGACCCATTGTTGGGGGATCACAAGAACAACACCTGTTCTGATCCCACTTTGTTAGGATCTTGCTCCTCAGAAAGAGCACAGTATGATTACCAAATATAAGCAATTATAAATGCAAAAATAACCAAAAACACAAGTAGCTAGAATTCACCAATAGCACAGAATATGAGAGACAATACACTATCTTGTATTAACACTTTACAGAAAAGAATACAACAAAGAGCCGCCACACTCTTTCACCTTACATAGGTTTACCACACCTCAAGTGTACAGTAATTCTTCTCACACACACTCTCCTACACAAAAAATGGTCCCAACAACCAACTCACAAATAGAATTGGTGTTCACCTCTCCAACTAGTCAGTAATAACCCTGCCAGTTCACCAAGCACTCAATAGTACTTCAAGTTGATCTCCCATGAACCTGCAACCTGCAATTCAACAGACCATACTCACACATGTAGATCTCTATGAGCTTGCAAAAACCTGCAACTCAATGATCTTACACTTAGAAGGAACTTCCTTGCCTTCCTTATCTTATATCTTAATTACAATACATGCCAGTGGGTCTATAAATAGATCCCTAACTTAAACAATAACTTAGACTCTTAATTTAGACAATTATCCTCGTAGCCAAAGACTCTAACTGGCCTTTACATGCAAACACTTTGTTCACTTAACTAATTGTCCATGTAACGAGCAGTTCTGGAACACACAGGCGACCGACGCCGGTCCCTGCTAGTCTGGTTCTGCCGACGTCGACCAACTCCTTGATGTTGCTGGTGGCCTTCTGCACTGGTCATGACCGACGTCGGTCTTGTAGCCGACACCGATGCTCCTAGATCTCAACAACCTTCTGTTCCTTTAGTTTGCAAAGAGTTAAAGCTTTTAGCTCCATAACTCAACAATCTCCCACTTGGAGATAAATAGCTACAACCTGTACCTGTACCTATACTCCGTCTAGTTTGTTCCCTTGTATTTGTATCCCTCCTCAAGATCACTCTTGAAGACCAACCATTACAAACCTGTAGTGCAAAACCTATCATCTAAATCACCTGCCACATCCACATCTACAAACCATGTAGAAAATAACTTGAACCTGCATAGCATGTGCACCTGCTGCTAGTCCCTGCAAGAATCCACTGAACTGTCCTCCAATGGTTCTCTCTCGGATTGGCTCCAACTTGTGACAACTCCCACTGCTTGGGAAAACTTAGGTTTAGTACATACCATGCACTCAACCTCATTATGTGAATCAAGACACCTGTTTATAGAACTGTCCAACCATCGGCATGCTAACCGGTTTCACACAATCATCTTGAAACAAAGTCAACATATGACCTACCATGTCTCTAGAACACACTCATGCCAAAGAATCTTGCTGCTCCCATATTCTCCATGACAAACACCTGAACTAGCTTTACCTTTAGTTCTGCAATACCTTGTATATGTAACCCTGCAACAAGCACATCATACAGTAATAGGATAATGTAGCTAATATTATCCAACCTGGTAAAGAGAAACACAATGATCAAACCTCCATTGACCTGCAGCTATACAAGACCATATACCCTGATCTTCCATCTCACGTATCCATTTCTGCTCTTCTTCATCCTGAACATCCATTCATCTCTCAGTGCTTACTTCCAGCTGGCCACTCTACCCAAAACAACTGTTTGGTTCTCCTCCAAGGAATCACATCCTCATCCATGCCAAGCTCACACTATTTCTTGGATCTACCTGTTTTGCTTCTTCAACAACTTCCTGGTCCTATGCCATAAGTGAGCAACAAGTAGTGTAAAGAAGGGAAATGACGAATTTAAGAACTTACTTACACCTTCAGTCCTCCATATGGGTGCTTGAGACACCTTGACAGCTTGCTGTCCACCCAAAATTCATCTCAATAACCGATGTCGGTCACATCTCAGTCTGCAGACAATCGAATTCAGTTCCCTACAACTGCCACCTTGCCGACGTCGGTTTCCCCTGGCCGACGCCAGTCTTTATCTGCCCTGAGTCACCGACGTTGGTCTGCACATAGCCGACGTCAGTCCCTGACTGGATGTCGACGCCAGTTTTCCTACCGATGTCGGTCTCTGTGTTTTTCTTGTGAGACCTGACTTTTTCCTGCGAGCTCTTTTTGGATCAAATCCTTGTCCAAAACACCCTTGCTCTGCTCAGAATTCTTTTGCATCTTGTGCTGAACTCTGTCTGTCACCTTCTCCTTAAAAACCAAGGCTTTCCTGTTCTTGTCACTAACATCAGATTCCTCAAGAAACGTTACCTTCTTCTTCTGCATATAGAAAACACGATCCATACCTTCCAAATCCAAAAGCATATCCTTTGACTCAAGAACAAGCATCTCCTTCTTATCTATGTGACCAAGCCTATCAAGCCACATCTCTAAATCTACAGCTGAAGTAGATAACCTAGAAAGAGAATCAATCGTACAAGTAGATAGATAAAGTGTACCTACTTTCTTACCTCTAGCTACAACAAGTGTACCCTTGGTAACCTTCCAAGAGTCTTTTGTGAGAGTTACTGTGCAACCCTCATCACCCAAACTTCTAATAGAAATCAAATTTCGCTCCAAAACTAGGACATGCATGACTTCTTTTAACACCCATGTGTTCCCTGTCTACAGTTTCAGCTTCACTTTCCCTTTGCCAACAATCTAACAAGGCTTACCATCCCCTACATAAATTTCTCCAAAATCTCCCTGGACGTACTCATGAAAAAATTCCCTATGTGGGGATGCATGAAAAGAGGCACCAGAATCTAAAACCCAAGATTCTACTTTATCCAAAAAACATATCAGAGCATCCCGTGTAGCGTAATCTACAACATCTACTTCTTCTTCATGTCCTTCATGCTGATCTTCGCCTGATCTACAATCTCTCTTTAAGTGCCCTTGCTTTCCACACTTCTAGCAGGTTATTCTGCCATACCTCGACTTGGATCTTCTACCTATCTTGGACCTTGATCTCCCATGCTCTATCTTTTCTCTTTGCCTTCCTCTACCTTCAACACTCAAAGCATTTCTTGATGATTCACCTATGCTATTCCTGCGTATCTCTTCATTCAAGATCACACTCACAACATCATCCACTTTTAAGACTTTTGAAGGAGACACAGTATTAGAAACTGCCATTACCAAACCTTTCCAACTTTCAGGGAATGAACACAAGATTAAGAGAGCTCTAATTTCATCATCAAACACAATATTGACTGAACTTAGCTAGTTTACTAAACCATGGAAATCACTAAGATGGCTATGAACAGATCCACCTTCCAACATTTGCAAATTAAATAAATGCTTCATAAGAAATACCTTATTAGAAGCTGAGGGTTTTTCATATAAATTTGCAAAAGATTCCATCAACTCCACCGTTGTCTTACACTGTGATAAGCTGGAAATCACAGATGATGCAAGACTCAATCTAATAGATCCCAGAGCCTTCCGATCAAGAACCTCCCATTCTTCATCTTTCATATCTGAGGGTTTGCAATTAACCCCTCCCAACGGTAAGTACAAATCTTTTTGATACAGATAATCCTCAATCTGCATCCTCCACAATTGGTAGTTCTTGCCATTAAACTTTTCCATCTGTAGCTTACTGTCTTCTATCATTTCTCAACTCCCACTCAAACAGAAACCTGTGAGTAACCTGTAATCAAAAACACACTAACCAGATCTAATCCAATCTGTTAGTATCCCAACCAACAGCTTTGATACCACTTTGTTGGGGGATCACAAGAACAACACCTATTTTAATCCCACTTTGTTAGGATCTTGCTCCTCAGAAAGAGCACAGTATGATTACCAAATATAAGCAATTATAAATGCGGAAATAACTAGAAACACAAGTAGCTAGAATTCACCAATAGCACATAATATGAGAGACAATACACTATCTTGTATTAACACTTTACAGAAAAGAATACAACAAAGAGTCGCCACACTCTTTCACCTTACAGAGGTTTTCCACACCTCAAGTGTACATTAATTCTTCTCACACACACTCTCCTACACAAAAAATGGTCCCAACAACCAACTCACAAATAGAATTGGTGTTCACCTCTCCAACTAGTCAGTAATAACCCTGCCAGTTCACCAAGCACTCAATAGTACTTCAAGTTGATCTCCCATGAATCTGCAACCTGTAATTCAACAGACCATACTCACACATGTAGATCTCTATGAGCTTGCAACAACCTACAACTCAATGATCTTACACTTAGAAGGAACTTCCTTGCCTTATCTTATATCTTAATTACAATACATGCCAGTGGGTCTATAAATAGATCCCTAACTTAAACAATAACTTAGACTCTTAATTTAGACAATTATCCTCACAGCCAAAGACTCTAACTGGCCTTTACATGCAAACACTTCGTTCACTTAACTAACTGTCTGTGTAACGAGTAGTTCTGGAACACACAGGTGATTGACGCCGGTCCCTGCTAGTCTAGTTCTCCCGACGTCGGCCGACTCCCTGTCGTCGCCAGTGGCCTTCTGCACTGGTCACGACCGACGTCGGTCCTGCAGCCGATGCCGGTGCTCCTGGATCTTAGCAACCTTTTGTTCCTTCAGTTTGCAAAGAGTTGAAGCTTTTAGCTCCACAACTCAACACCCATATCATCCATACTTTCTCCTATCTTGATATATGGCATCCAAAGCAAATTTGGTTAATAACCTGATTGAACATTGCCTCATGGCCAATAGGGACATGATCCTTTCTCACCTCTTTTAGATGAGCACTCCACATATTATATAATTTGAAACCATCCCCACCTAGTCCCATTTAAATCCCACATTCACTAGTCATAGCTAGTCATCTACCCCTTCTTATACTGCAAAGGGAATCTTAGCTTGGCCACCCAATCACTTCAACAAGCATCTAATCCAAAGTCTAATGCTTCCAAATCTAAGTCAAGAAGGGAAAATATCCCCTATACTCATCTTCTTATATCCTTATAATACCTCTTCCAATAATTTTACATTTCTAAAATGATGGTGTACCACTTATACGACATATAAATTCCACCAAGCATAAGCCCTCTTAGTATAAATCTAACCAATACTATGTATATCACTGAACCTAGGGGCATGCCATTAATCAATGTCATAGTTTTCAAAATTATGACCAAGACCTCATGAAATGTGGTGACATAGAAATTGAGGATGAATTAGATAAATATTCATCATTGGGTGAACAATAAGAGGAATGCCAAGATACCACTCTTAATCATGCTCAAGCCCTTTCCTTTCCAAGCCAAGGTCAAGACACTAATTCCATCTTTCATGATCCCCCATCTTTGATAAATCCTCCATTGAATATGAGTCTATTCCCCATGATCTTAGTCCTCCCTTCCCTCATGAGTCCTTATTTTATGGGCCTATCCTTGGAGAATCCATTATTCCTCTATCTTCTCCCCTTCATCCATCATATCAAAAACCCTATGTTGGGAGGTGACTTATGGACAAGCAATCTTCTAATAGAAGTATCATGTCATGTACATCAAAGTCAACATTGGATTTAATACAAGTTTTATCGTCATTAGGATCATGTTCAACACTAGTATATGAATTAGATTCCTCATCAAAAACATCATCCCTCATAGATATTGTAAAAAATGATGACTATGTGTGCTATTTTGAAAATACCTCCAATTCAGATAAAAATTAGTCACTAAGCATATATTTTGATCCCAATTAGGATGATGAAGTCATAATAGAGTTTTTACAAGATTTATCTATCAAAGATAGTCAGAGTAAATTTGATCTTACTTTGAATACACATACTACAACTAGTCCTAGTGATCTTTTCACTGATCTTGAAGAATTTTTTTGCAATATCAAAATTGGGTCTCTTAGGAACCCCTATCAACACCATGTTACCCAATCACCACTCATTTAACTCATCATACCGTCTCCACCACCTTCATCCATTAAACACCCCTTCCTTTGTATCAATGATCATTAATTACCTCCCTCCATAGGGATGAACATGAATATACACTGTTGGACTCTTCCTTGAGTAAAATAACATGTGAAAAAAACACAAAGGTCCAAGACCATATTAAAAAAGTCATAAATGATGATCAAATCACCTTTGATCCAATAAGTTGCAATCAAGAAAATCAAGATCATCAACTTTATAAAAAAGTGTCTTTATTCTAGTGAAGCTCAAAACTAGGCAGTAGGGGACTATCAAAGTCAAAATAATCATTATCTATCAAGTCAAAAATTAATCACCTCTATGGTGAAGCCCAAAGTATATCACTAGGGGGTAACCAAGATATAATCAAGTATGAAAATAAGAATAATGTCAAAATCACTATCAATATGTTTGATAATCCTTCAAATAATCAAATCAAAGATGAACCACAAAGTCAAAGTGTCTTAGGTCTCTTAAAATATTTTATCAATTGGCACCAATCAAATGTTGAATTTTTAACATATCCAACGGTGTATGTGACTACTAGTCCCACTCCCTAATCACTTATCACAACTCCTTATCATGATCTTATCATCCAATCAAATTATATACCCCATCATCAAATTTAAATGCTAAACCCATCCACTCTACACCTCACAAACCTAGGCAACATTATCTCTTATAGGGGTAACAAAGACACATAGTATAGATATCTGAAAGGATCTCAATCAAGATCCAACAAAGATCACATAGACATCAATACATCTGATAGTAACAATATGATCTTAGCATCACACGTCTCCATAATAGGTGTTATCTAAAGATCCAATAAGTGTTGGCATTATTGCATATCATACCCATATCCTATAAATCAAAATTCCATTAAAAACTCAAAAATAAAATAAAAATAAAAATAAAAATAAAAATAAATTAAAAAACAAATAAAATAATCAAAAATAAAATAAAATAAAAAATCATTCGTCCAATGGTGCAAACCAATCTCCTATCACCTTGGGCAAGTATCATGATGAAAACTAGTTGTTGGCATCATCGTAAGATAATATATTATCTACATTATACCTCAACACTTGGGGGAAAATCCATTTCATCTAAATAATATCCCATCTACACCATCATTGTCTATCATATCCCTTAGTCCATTATTCCTACCCAACATCTACTATCTTGCATCCTATCATATCCATCTCTCTCTCCCATATTGACCTTTATAAGGACATGGAATGTGTCTTGAGAAATTTTCTAGAATCATCTTGACATATCCTCCAATGGACACTCAAGAAACTACATATCTGAATCTTTTACAATGTGGTCATTGGTGATCCCTAGTCCATTATTCCTTGGTCCTCATCCCATTTTCAACATTGCCCTCATCCTTTTGTCATACCATACATCCTTACCCTAGTTTTTAGGCTTGGTATTCCCTTTGATAATAACCCCTTTTGTATATTGTACATACATATCATAAAAAACCTAAAAATTATAAAATCTACAAAATCCAAAAAAACTTCAGTCATCCTATCATTTGTCATCTTGTCCTATGTCCTGAATATCCCAATCATCCTATCTAATGTATTATCCATCTTATCCTCCTAGTCATCTTTCCCTATTATCTTTAGCCACCTTATCCTAATCCTATTCCTTCATTTAATTCCAAATCCTTATCCTCATCTAGGTCATTAGTCTACCTATCCTTAATCCACATTCACATCATGACCAACCTAATCTAAGTTATCACCAAATACATCATCCCATTGAGTTTCAACATAATTAAACAAGACACAATAACAATGCATGTAGATACTTATGTGAACTACTTGTATTCTATGTGTTGTTTGACTTTTTACATCATGATTGTCTTATGTTTCATTTGTCTATCTATGTTTTTTCATCATACATTTTTTTGTCTATTGGGTAATTAATGAGGATGCTATGATGACACCCAAAAATCTATAATAATGATTTTAGGTTCCCTCAATGATGCAAGGTTTGATTTTTGCCTATGTACTTTAGCACAACTTCTCCTTGTCATACTTATATCATGGGGTACATTACCAAGTGATATATTTATCAAATTACTTAGACTATGATGAGCCTTATGAAAGTACTGATGGCTTGATCATTTCTCCTAATCTATCTAATAATAATAATCCCATCATCAAATTGATCATCCTAGTCCACTAATCTAATCTCCAATTCATTTATCATCGCATCTATATCCTCTAGTCAATCATCTATAATTTATCTAATCATCAACATCTTTACTCAACTTTCAATCCAATAATCACACTTAACATATAACATGTCTAACAATCATCATCATCATCCTAATATTCTAATCCATCATTGTCATATTATATCATCCAGTCTAAATTACATTAGACTGAGGTCTTTGTAGACTGTGTACACATCACTTACTCACATATCATGTCTAAGGTCAATTAGGCCATTCTCTCCTCTTCCCCATCATTCATCACCACATTTATCTTTTCATCCTTATGTCTTGCATCAATCAAATCCTTGATCTATAATCTCAATCATTAATCAATCAATTTATTAATCAATCACCATCCTCATAATAATCTCCCTAATCTATTCATCAGTCATCTGTAGTTATCGATTGGGCCTGACATATCACAACATCCATCCTTTCTTTTATTTGTCATCCATTATCATTTATTGATTAATTCATCATTTAAAGTTTAAACATTTTTCCTTCCATTAGGGCATGACTAGGATCATATCTTTATCTCTCATTCCCTTGCATGTGTCCTTGTAAGGGGCATCATCTCTATTAATCACTTTATGTCTCATCAATCATATGTAATGTGGTCTAATTCTTCCCCTTCATCTTTTGGTCACTCAATAATAGCCTTTCATCTTCATCACCAATATCACTCAACTTTAACCTTGAGTTTCACTCATCATTAATATTATCAAATCAATTTTATCTCAGTTAGTAGTTATCCCTTACATGTGTCCTTGTTTGGGATATGTCAAAATATTGTGACCTCTTATATCATCATCATCATCATCATCATTTTTGCTCCTTGTGCATAGGTATTTATCAGGGGCATAATCTATTTATATCTCACTACTTAGGTCAACTTTATTTTCTTCATCATCTATCCCACATCTAACATCTAGTCCCCTTGTCTATTCATCACATATTACCCATCATTTATTCTTTTGAATCTCCATCCATATCATTATTCACCACATATACCTTTGATGAGGCATCATATCCACTAATATCATGTACTAACATTAATCCATGAAATAGTTTTTCTTTAAAAGATAATTACTCCTTACACTTCATCTACTTGTAATGTCATTTCAAAGAGGGGAAAAATTTATGAACCTAAATTTTATCACCCTAACCATTTTACTAATCTCGCTATTTATTCTAATTAATACCATAATCATAGTCTTAATTATAGAATTAAAACATATCCTCATTCATTATTATTCATCATACTAACCTTACCCCTTCCCATAAATTAATTATTTCATCCTAATCCCCCATTATCTACTAACTAATCCCACTTGTCTAATATTTAGAATTTTAAAATTTCCATGACCCACCAACCTACCTACCTTAGGATTTCCTACAACTCTATCCCCTCTAGATTCTCTATAACCCCTAAATCACTTATCAAATCACTCACTAATCATCATTATCACTTCCTAATGAATTCTATAATTCCTCAATTCTAAAATCTTCTCTAACTTAGACCCTTTCTCATTAGCATCATCTATTCTAGAGGCTTCCAAATAATTTTTAATTCCTTAGATAATCCTCCACCCTTGATCTTGTGGTAACCAACTTTGAATGGTGACCATTGATCTTCCCTCCATTATTCTATTTAAATAATCCACTCATCCATGGACAAGATAACTATTAAATCCATAAAAAATTTATGTCAATATGATTAGCTAGTCCATGTTATCACCCAAGTCAATGAATCAAGCTATCATAATGATGTAATTCTGAGTCTATTGTAAGCAAATCCTAATCCAAATCTTTTAGTTTTTTATTTTTTAATCTTGGTTTGGAGGAATTAAATTTAAGATTTGAGTGTTGCTATGAATATTCATTTGTGTTTTTATTTTTATCCTAATGACTCTAGATCTTAATGGTAGTTTGACATTTTGAATATTTTGATGTAATTGCACAATCAAATCCATTCTCTCAAAATTTTATGTATAAAAAGATTATGAAATTTGAGAAGGATCTAAAGATAAGAAGTTTCAAGGTAATAAAGAATAATTTTATGTTGCTATAATGTCTAATTATGGAGTTATTATAGTTGTAGAGTCTATAGGCCTAAACAATTAAGCCTAAATCCCTATCAGGTATAATTTTAAGATGAGAACCCTAAAATCTTACTATAAAATCTTAGAAAATCCTAGATTTTGGGTATAATTCCATTGGCAAATGTTTGTAAAAATTACCACGATGGTATAAATTGATTGGTGATTTCTATTAGGTCTTTCAAAAAAATTATAAATAGCTAGAAAACCAAGTGTCATGTTTAAATTAAGAAATCATGGTGAAAAACCAATGGAGAAAGAGATTAGAGGATGAAAGTCTAAATTCGAGATCTCATTTATGATTTCTTCTTTTTAACAATTAAATTTGTCATTAATTTTAAATATTAAATTTGTCTTTTTTAAGCGCTAAATTTGATGACCATTTGACTAAGTATAAATTGAACACAAACCTCTTTAAGTCTCTGAAAATACTAACAAGATAATATAATAAACTGAGTGTAGCAAAAATGGAGATAAAAAAATAGAGTATAGAGTATAAACCAACTATGGGTTCATAAGGCAAGAAAACTATGAAAAGTGAGGATGACATATCTAAAAAAATATTCAAAATATTTTCTTAGTTTTAAAATTATAAATTATACAATAAGATTTACCAAAATGTCTTAACCACATCCATATTGGCCTTTCAAATATTTATTTATTTCAATTAACAAACCACGCCAACCAAAATATAATTATTATATTGAACATTTAAAAAATATATATATTATGATCATTAGGCTTTGTTACATTTATTTAATTTATTTTTTGTGCATGTATTAAAAGAAGTATCTTGCATGTCATTATTTATCAAAAGAAATCAATTCTTATTTTTTATATATATATATATATATATATATATATATATATATATATATATATGGTAAAGATCAACCAGATAATATAATAAACTAAGTATAGCAAAAATATAATGAATTAATGAATAAATATAATGATAAGATTTTTGAAAATTATTTCTTTAAATATATTTTCTAAAAATAATATTTTAACCATATCCATAATAAATAATGATAAGGTTTGCCAAAATGTCTTAACCATATCCATAATCAGTAATAACATTTCATTTTTTTAAAATTAACAAACCATTCTAATTATAATATAATTATTACCTTGAATATTTAAAAACAAAATATAGTATGATCATGAAACACTATTGTGTTTATTCAATTTGTTTTTTGTGTATTGTTTAAAAAAGTATCATGCAAGTTATTATTTCTCAGAGAAAATTTATTTAAAATAAGTATGCGATAAAGACCAACCATATAATATAATAAATTGAGTATATCAAAAATAGTGACTAAAAATTAGAGTATAGAGTAGAAACCAACCATGGGACTATAGGACAAGACAATTATGCAAAATGAAGATGATATAACTAAAACAAATATTCAAAATATTTTCATAATTTTAAAATTATGAACTATATAGTAAGGTCTACCAAAATATCTTAACCACATCTATATTGGCCTTTCAAATATTTATTTATTTCAATTAATAAACCATGCCAACCAAAATATAATTATTGCCTTAAACATTTAAAAATAAAATACAGTATGATCATGAGGCACTGTTGCATTTATTCAATTTATTCTTTATACAATATTTAAAAGAAGCATTTTTGCATGTCATTATTTCTAAGAAGAAATTAATTTTTTATTTTTTTAAAATAAGTATGTGGTAAAGACCAATTAGATAATATAATAAACTAAGTATGAAAAAAATATAATGAATTAATGAATAAATATAATGATAAATTCCCTAAAAAATATTTTTTTAAAGATATTTTCTCAAAACACTATCCTTTAAATGTCTTAACCATATCCATAATCAATAATGATAAGGTTTGCTAAATTGTCTTAACTATATTTATAATCAATAATGGCCTTTCAAATATATTTTTTATTTTAATTAATAAACCATATTAATCAGAATATAGTTATTACCTTAAATATTTAAAAATAAAATACGGTATGATCATGAGGCTTTGTTGTATTTATTCAATCTATTCTTTGTGTATTGTTTAAAATAAGTATAATGTATTTTATTATTTCTTAGAGAAAATAAATTTTTTATTTGTTTAAAATAAGTATGTGGTAAAGACAAAAAATATAATATAATAAACTGAGTATTAAAAAAAAATAATAAAAAATTAGAGTATAGAGTATAAATCAAATATGTGACCATAGGATAAAACAACTATGAAAAACGAGGATGACATAACTGAAAAAAAATTAAAATGTGTTTATAGTTTTAAAATTATAAACTATATAATAAGGTTTGCCAAAATGTCTTAACCACATCTATATTAGCCTTTCAAATATTTATTTACTTCAATTTAACAGTCCATGCTAACCAAAATATAATTATTGCCTTAAACATTTAAAAATAAAATACAATATTATCATGAGGCTTTGTTGCATTTATTTAGTTTTTTCTTTTTGTAATGTTTAAAAGAAGTATCTTGCATGTCATTATTTCCTAAAGTAAATCAATTTTTTATTTATTTAAAATGAGTATATAGTAAAGACCAATTAGATAATATAATAAATTGAGTATAATAAAAATATAATGAATTAAGGAATACATATAATGATAAGTTCCCTGAAAAGCATTTCTTTAAAGAGATTTGATCAAAACATTATTTTTCAAATGTCTTAACCATATCCATAATCAATAATGATAAGGTCTTCCAAAATATTTTAACCATATCCATAATCAATAATATTTTTTATTTTAATTAACAAACCATGGTTGTCAGAATATAATTATTATCTTAAATATTTCAAAATAAAATACAATATGATCATGATTCTCTATTGTGTTTATTCAGTTTATTTTTTGTGCATTATTTAAAAGAAGTATCGTGCATGTCATTATTTCTTAGAGGAAATTAATTTATTATTTGTTTAAAATAAGTATGTGGTATAGACCAACCAGATAATATAATAAATTGAGTATAGTAAAAATAGTGACACAAAATTAGAGCATAGTGTATAAACCAACTATGGGGCCATAGGACAAGACAACTATGAATAATGAGGATGACATAATTAAAAAAATATTCAAAATATTTTCATAGTTTTAAAATTATAAACTATATAATAAGGTCTACCAAAATGTCTTAACAACATCCATATTGACTTTTCAAATATATATTTTTATTTCAATTAACAAACCATGCCAATCATAATATACTTATTATCTTAAATATTCACAAACAAAATACAATATGATCATGAGATTTAAGACTCTTTCTGTGTAGTACATATGGTAAGATCATGTGTAGTATTTAGTATAAATTGAGTACATACCACAACCCACACTTTTAACATAATTGGTCAATCTAGTAGACTCAAATAAGTTCTTATTACAAGGGACCGATTCCTTGAGGTTGTATCCTCTATAAGTTACACTTTGAAAAAAAATTTAAAATGTTTCTCTTCAGAGATTATATATCATTTTTCTTGGGATGAACTACTAGAATCCATGATTATGACGTACCCTCAATATTGAAAAATGTTAGCTCATTAGCTTTTTAGAATAAAATCAAAACTTTGGTCTAACATTTTTTCAAGAGTGTAAAATTAAATGGTGAATAAACTAAAGGCATTTTAGATTTGCCAACTCTAAGGGAGTGGTATGTTCGATTTACGACAACATGTTTTAGATCATGCTTTCGAAGATGGATCAATCACCAGACTATGAAATTCCTTAAGTTTAAGTGAAATATAATTTGATGGTATCTTATAATATTTTAATCTTGATAATTTATGTCAAACAATAATTTTTGGCTCATTGGAAGATGAGAGAATTTTAGTGCATTGCCATTTTTAAAGTCAAAGTTAAGAAACAAGATTGACAAAAATTGGAGACTTGGTTGAATCTAAATAGAACTATATATAATGCCCTCAATTTTCTATTTGAGAGAGCTCTAATAATTTGGCAGTCAACATTTGAAATAAGAGGATTGACTAATAATTCTTTAAACACACTACAATTCTGCAATACTAGATCCAAGTCCAACAACATTTGAAGAGAATACAAATACCAATTATGGATTAAAAAATGAATAAAATTGACATATTGAAATTTAAAATTTAGGCATCTAAAATCTGAGGTTGATCAAGGGAGATTAAAAAAAATTGTGATCGATATTGAGTTATTTTATTAGGATTTGGAGAAATCTTGTTGAAGATAATGTAGAGTATATAAATGATTAAGAGGTAATTTATGTATTTCTATTTATGTTTGATTAAGAGAACATATCTATAATATTTTAAAACTCTATTATAGAGATGTATTAGTATATTATAGTGTTCCCTTATTATTTTATACCAAGTAGGTGTATTTTTGTGGTATGTTTGATTAAAAGAACATGTCTGTAACAGCTGAAAATTCTATTATAGAGATGAATAAGTATATTGTTTTGTTCTTTTGCTATTTTATACCAAAATTATATGAGATATTTATAGTTTAATGATTTATAAGTATCTATATTGGACCAACAACTTCATTTCTACCAATAGCTTGCATAAATGACTAGAAGAATTAAGAAAACCATCACATATGTATTTGATCAACTTACATTAATCCCATGGGTGATGTGTTGGACCAAAATTAAATTTTGCTTTGGGACCCCTCAATATGTTGGTGTCAATTCACTAAAAAATGGGGCAAAATCAAAACCTCAATCCTTATAACTTTAATTCCACCTACACCACATTCAATGCTAGAAATAAACTAAATATTAAGTTTGAAAATTATTTATTATTAAATTTTTTAGGCATTAAAACCATATAGAAGGAAGAATATGTTTGTTTTTCTCATTTTTATAAATGCGTTAAGGACCACTTGTAATTTAGGACACAATAATATTAAGGTAATATTTATATTTTGGTTGACATAATTTGTTAATTGAAATAAAAAATATTTTAAAGGCCATTATTGATTATGGATATGGTTAAGGTATTTTGGTAGACCTTATAATTATTGATTATGGATATGGTTAAGACATTATCATTATATTGATTCATTTCAAGATAGATAACTATGTATGCAAACAACTACTCTTAGTCTTTAGAATAAAATAAACACAAATCCATACCTTTCAATCACAAGAAAACTAGCTTATAAATTATTTGCACCTTCATTTTAAATCTCCTCTTAATCTTTAGACTACTAGAGCTTTATTTATACTAATAGATGACATCAATGACTAGAAAAATCTAAAAATTGCACATATGTATTCAAGCAACTTACTTATGATTGAATACATTTACATCTCTATAATGGAGTTTTAAACTATTATAGAAATGTTATCTTAATCAAACAAAAGACTAAGAGTAGCTATTTTCATGCACAATCATCTATATTAAAATGAATAAATATAATAATAAGTTGCCTAACAAGTATTTCTTTAAATAAATTAGCTTGCCATCCTCTTTTTTCATAGTTGTTTTGTCCTATGGCCCCATAGCTAGTTTAAGATAATAATATTATTTTGGTTGGCGTGGTTTGTTAATTAAAATAAAAATATATTTGAAGGCCATTATTGATTATAGATATGGTTAAGACATTTTTGCAGACCTTATTTTATAATTTATATATTTTATAATTTATATCTCAGTTATCAAATATACCTATATATGATCAGATTTCAAATAATATAATCTAACCTATCTAATAGAGTAAAACTTATAAAAGAAGAAATATCTTAAAGGAAATATTTCTGATTCTATCAAAGTGTTTTATCAATCCCCTAATATCTATTTTATATCTCTATGATTTAAAAAAGGAAAAATAAATAAAATGAAAGCAACCAAGAGAGAAAAAGGCTTAATGTACTCAGTGTATGCTTAAAAATTAATCTCTTAGATATCAATCTCTTGATATCCATTTTGTATCTTAGATTAGTCTTTTTAAATAATTACATAAGGCTATACTCAATGTATACTAAGTACTGCACGTGATCTTACCATATGTACTACACAAAAAGAGCTCTAGAAAACAATAATTTTGGGACATGAAGTATAACTAAGAAAATATTAATTTCAAGCTCTCCTTCAAGCTCATATTAAATATTGATCATGTTACATACATTTATTTTCTAATGTTGGGAAGGTTAAAACATAATCAATATTTAGAAACAAGTTTTAAAAAAATATTATAAAACATTAAAATCTATGTGTGTTTTCATAATTTTTAAGTAAAAAGTAAACTATTCAATCATATTATTATGTAGGAAATAAAATATTGCCATGTATATATCAAAACTTCCAAAAATAATATCAACATACATAAAAATATTAAGATAATATTTAATACCAAGTATCAATAGGAAGTTTAACACAATAATTAAAGTTTTAATCAAAGTCTATATCAGAAACCAAATCTATTAAAGGGGAATCTTTATCAGTCAAGTATTAAGTATACTCCATGGAAGTATCAAGAAGTTTCGTCAAGTAGGTTGAGTCCCCTTCAAAACATCTACCTCTAAATTAACTTTTTTTAACATTCTAACCTCCATAGGTTGTGCTGCAGGGTTGCTAGCACATTTCCTACTAGAAGAAATAGGGTTTTCAGGCTCAAAGGGTGGAATATTAGTGTGAAGTGTAATAATTTCATTGGGATGGATTTTTTCAACTATTTAAAGATTATTTTTATGTTGATGTGGCTCGGGTAATGGGACATTATGCTCATTAGGTTGAATGAAAACACACATGTGTTGAGGGGGTTCATTTGGAATGACTTGTCCGTGAGGATGATTCCTTTAATGTTCTCCCCTCCATCCTCTATTTACAAAAAAATTCAAAGAGTTATCAAGCAAAAAGTTGAGAATATCCAAAATTTAGGGTCATTGACATCAAAATGTAATGAAACATGGGTTCCCTGATTAAATAACCTAACAAATGTGTTAGCAACCCTACAACCATGAAAGAATTAACTACCTCGAGAGCTGACCTATGAAGGAGTAGCCTTATTTTTATCATCATCATGATCCCAAACATCTCTACATGAATCATTTGAACCTAGATTCTATCCTGACATCTAATAAATTATGCTAAAATAAGCATTTTATACAACCAAGCTCAAATACTTCCTAATTTTCATGATCTTAAAAATACAATGCAAAAAATTGTACAATTTGAAATAAAATGCAAATAATACTTATATAACCATCATTATGCATAAAATTTAATCATTCCATCCTCTTTACAACCATACTAAAATAATAAGTATCAACCTAAAAAAATCATGCAATATTCTTTCACAATCCTCATGACACTTTCAATAAAATGGTAAATAGGCCATAATCAAATACATGAAACCCCTGATATTAAATTTTGTGTGTGTGTGTGTGTGTGTGTGTGTGTGTGTGTGTGTGTGTGTGTGAGAGAGAGAGAGAGAGAGAGAGAGAGAGAGAGAGAGAGAGAGAGAGAGAGAGACCACTTAGGGCACAATCAACTTAAGGTAATAATCATATTTTAGTTTAGGGTTTTGAAATTGAAATAAAAAAATATTTGAAAGGTTAATATGAATATGGTTATGATATTTTGGAAGACCTTATTATATAGTTTATATTTTTAAAACTATGAAAATATTTTAAATATTATTTAGCACAGTCAATTTATTATTTATACTCTTTGACAACTCTAGAAATCAAAGATGACATAAATGAAAAAATATTTAAAACATTTTCATAGTTTTAAAAATATAAGCTAAATAATAAGGTCTACCAAAATGTCTTAATCACATCCATATTAGCCTTTCAAATATTTTTTATTATTTTAATTAACAAACCATGCCAACCAAAAAATAATTATTACTTTAAACATTTAAAAACAAAATACATTATGATCATAAGGCTCTAGGACTCTTTTTTTTACAATACATATAGTAAGGTCATGTGCAATACTTAGTATAAATTAAGTACATACCACAACTCACATTTCAAACATTTTTGTAGACCTTATTATATAGTTTATAATTTTAAAACTATGAAAATATTTTGAATTTTCTTTGACACCACATGATCTTCCTTCTATATGGTTTTAATAACTAAAAACTTTAATAATAAATAATTTTCCAACCGAATGTTTATTTTATTTCTAGCATTGAATGTGATGCAGGTAGAATTAAAGCTATGGGGATTGAGGTTGAGATCTTGCCCCATTTTTTATTTCAAAATCCTTATGCCACTTTCATGAAAATGATACATAGGTCATAATCAAATACATGAAACTCAAATCTATATAAATTCCCGACCCTATGAGTTTCATATATATATTTATAAAAAAATATATGTAACTGTATCTTCATATATCTGAAACCAATATTTCCAATTTTGACCATGCCAAATAATCAAATACTCATTTTGAACAAAGGTTCCTCAAACATTTTAACAAAATGTTTAATAAAGACAAACCACCATTTCAAAATCAATCATTTATATACTTTGCAATATCTTCAACAAACTTTCTCAATTTTCAAAACCCTAATGTTCAATTTTCATACATACATACATATGAAATTTGAACATTAGGGTTATATTATATAAGGACCACTTAGGATACAATAAAATTAAGGTAATAATTATATTTATTCAGTTATGTCATCCTTGCTTTTCATAAAAGTATTTTGCATGCCATTATTTCTCAGATAAAATTAGTTGTTTGTTTGTTTAAAATAAGTATGTGGCAAAGACCAACCAAATAATATATTAAACTGAGAATAGCAAAAATTGTGACAAAAAATTAGGGGATAAAGTATAAATAATAAACTAACTATAGGGCCATAGGGCAAGACTATATATCTATAAGGACCACTTAGGACATAATAAACTTAAGGTGATAATTATCTTTTTTTAGTTATGTCATCCAAATATTTTCTAATTGTCTTTCATTATGGCCCCATAGTCGGTTTATTATTTATACTCTAGACCATGATTTTTTAACACAAATTTTTATTCAATTTAATATATTATTTGGTTGGTCTTTAGTTTTATCACCCTAAACCCTAAACAAATTAAAAATTGATTTTTTATGAGAAATAATGGCATGCAAGATACTTATTTTAAATAATGCACAAAGAAAAAAATAAATTATATTATTTGGTTGGCCTTTACCACATAATCAGATTTTTAAAAAATAAAAAATTGATTTTCTCTAAGAAATAATGGCATGCAAGATACTTCTTTTAAACAATGCACAAAGAACAAAATGAATTATATTATATGGTTCATCTTTACCACATAATTATTTTAAATAAATAAAAAACTCATTTCCTCTAATAAATAATGGCATGTAAGATACTTATTTTAAACAAAATGAATAAATGTAACAGAGCCTCATGATCATTTTGACCATATTTCTGATTAACCTGAAAATATCTATTTCATACATTTTGAGTTTAAGGAAAAGATTTTTAGATATATATGAAATTTTTAAGAAAACCAACATGCATAGTGTTTTTAACAAATATATTTAAACACATGTTTTTCAGGAAACCTATGATTACATTTATTCATTTCAAGATAGATGACTATGCATGCAAACAACTGCTCTCAGTCTTTATAACTAAAAAAAAATAAGTTCATACCTTTCAATCACAAGGAAACCAACTTAGAAATCATTTGCACCTTCATTTCCAACCTCTCATCCCAATCTTTCAATTACCAGAGCTTCACTTCTGACTACCAGAGATTCATTTCTGCCAAGAGCCTATATAAAGACAAGAAATATCAATAAACCATCACATATGTATTTGATCAACTTCCATTAATCCCACAGGGGATGTGTTGAACCAACATTAAATTTTGCCTTGGAGCCTCTTAATATGCCAACACCAATTCACTAAAAAATGGGGAAAAATATAAACCTTGATCCCCGTAGCTTTAATTCTATTTACACCACATTCAATGCTAGAAATAAAATAAATATTAGGCTTGAAACTTATTTATTATTAAATTTTTTAGTTATCAAAAACCATATACAAAGAAGAACATATGATGCCAAAGAATATTCAAAACATTTTCATAGTAAAATATAATTATTACCTTAAGTTTATTGTGTCTTAGGTGTTCCTTATTATTTACATACATACATACATACATACATACATAATTGGCAATTCCAGACTAACCTATACATGTCTCATATAATTTCTTAACAAATCAGACTCGTACATGTATAGTAACTCTGGTAAATATGTGTCCTGAAATAGGATCAAGTATAATATATAAGGTGAATCTATGTCCTGAACTATGAAATTATATAAAATTGAGGTTATTAGACCTATGCATATTTTTGCATAATAAGTTATTTTCAAAATAAAAAACCCTACTTATAGTATTTTGGCTATAAATAGCCTCTAAAATTTTCCCTGATCCTTATTTTCTTTATTAAAGATAAAAAATTAATCACATTGAAGGAAGGGGAATATGTGTAAATTTGAGTAATGTAAAAATGGAATTAAGAACCCTAATGAAGGATTTAAGAATATGATTAATGAAAAAACATATTATTCTAAGATGACAAACCTACTTGTCAAGGTCTTAAAGGACTAGAAAAAGTCTATGTTTTTATATTTTCTTGAAGGAACCAGTTTAGGAGAAGTTGTAAACATGGTTATTTGAGTAAATCATCACCTTAAGAATACATTAAACCCATTCTAATTTATAAATAGATTATTAATTTATAATTGTATTAACAAGTTTTTAAAATACTTAAAAAATTAACAAGTTTTTAAAATGATAAAAAAAATATTCATAGGTGAACTTACCGAAAGATGGTGGTCATGGTCAATTTGGAACTGATGCTCAATAGGGTCAATGATAGGTTAACATTGACAAACATGAGTGTGAAATTAATTACCAATAGGATTTGGTGACATGTTCATGATAATAGAAGGGTTGAGTACTTGAAAACACACACACACACACACACACACACACACACACACACACACACACACACACACATAAAATTTCAAAATTATCTCATAAAAATTTAATCCAACTGAAAAAATCATTGAAATATAATAGAATAATTTATAACTTAAATTTTCAACTATACCATGTCGCACCTATTAATCATTTCAAAAAGACCAAAAGACATCATTAGAGGAGTGTGTGTAGACAATTTTTTTTTTATGTCACTTATTTGTACAAGTACAGAGGACAATTAAAAAATACACATCCATATTTAAACTTAAACATTATAATAACTCTCATTTACCTTAGTGAGTTTCTATGTAAATAAAATCACAGTAGCAACACCTACATTTTCTCTCCCTTAAATAGATGGTAGAGTGTCTACTATGGTCATCAATTTAACAAATAAAATATCATTGTTAGTCACTTCAACATATATATACAACAATAAAATATATAATAAACCATAACATTAATTAATCCTTAAAAAAGACCTCTGTATAAGTATATGCAGACGTAGTAGTAGTAACACATGTGTTCATGTGGCATCCAAAATCCTACTGCAACATAAAAAATTTCATATAAATTATTGCTCTTTATACATGAAAAATAAATATTACCTTTTAAATTGTACAAATATTTGAAATTTAACATGTCTGACAATTTTTTGCAAAAAGTAAAATATTAGATATACCTAGGAATTTGTAGCCAAGGTATCCAAATAAAAAATATATGGTTGAAACATAGTGAGATCGATATCATATAGGCCAATAGAAATACCACCATGAGTGGGATGAATGATATCCTCTTCCTCCTCCTCCTCCTCCTCAGGTCTAGTGCACATAACACTACATGATTTATAACAATGAGTACATCAGGTAACAACACTAGACAAAGCCTCACCATGTCTACCCTCACTAGCAGGAGTGTGAGAAACCTAGCTCATATGCTGAATGAGGGTGTTAGGAATCACCTTAAGTGCATATAAAGTATCAATCTCTAAAATATCATTGATTGTAGAGGGTAATATCTCATGAGGATGTGATTTGTTGACACCTAATTTAACATGATGATTAGGTACATGATGTACACCTGGACTATCCTACTCAAAGCCCTTTCCTCTACCTTAGAATACTAAAAAATCAAAGTAGCTTGGAGATATATTCAACACAAACTCACAACATAGTTTTTTCAAAAAATACATCAGGACCTCATTATTGTTTCAAGGTGAGTGATCAAAAACCATCCACCATCAGTCTCAAAATTCTACTTGATCAAATAATGAGTGCACTAGTGGATTATAATCTATTTGATCATCACATATAGTGATGCAAAAGTTATCCCATCATTTAATATGACATAAATTTTGGCTTTGGTTATGTGTTTATCTCTCACAATGGCTATAAATAATTTGTTGGAATAGTATGCTATAATTATACTTATATACTTATCCCACCTATCAATTTGACCCATTAACTAGTCAATTTCACCTAATAATGTATGTAATGTGTTTTTTAGAGAATTTCACTTTATAATTGTGTACATAATTTTAATGTGTTAAAACCATGTATGCAATTTTAACACATTTAAACTGCATACATGATTTAACTGATCCTATATCACAAAACCATGTATGCACTTTTAAAAATTTCATACATGAAACCATTTCCAATTCTCCAAACATGATTTTTTGTCTAATTTTTTACTCCCCATCTCCATGCAATTTTTTTTTAACTAAAAGAGGGGTAAAAATTTATTGAAAAAATGGAACAGGAAACAAGGATAATTACATAGCTTTGTCATAGTCCACAAGTTGGACCAGCTTATGAGAAAGATTTAGAGGAAGCTTCATCTGATCAAGAATGTTCCAATCCAGGCTATGGTTAGAGGCCCATTTAGCCAAACTATCTGCTACACCATTCCACTCGTGAGGGATATGCCTGAAAGTCATAGACTCCAACGAAGTACATAGCTGGAGGATCTGATGAACAGTCGCAGATAAATTCCAATCCATAGCTCCAAAGTTCCTTTTATTCAGTAAGTTGACAACGACCTGGGAGTCCAATTTGCAAATGATTCTGGACCACCCATGTTGACAGCATTGCTGCACCGCATCCAGGATAGCCGTGGCTTCCATAAGGTTATTTGTGTAGATGCCCTTATAGATAGAGAAATAAAACTGAATATTAACTTCACTGTCCCACCCAACTCCTCCAGTGCCCACCATACC
The DNA here is from genome assembly GCA_037957365.1 of Torreya grandis. Classification (NCBI taxonomy): domain Eukaryota; kingdom Viridiplantae; phylum Streptophyta; class Pinopsida; order Cupressales; family Taxaceae; genus Torreya; species Torreya grandis. Next base: position 2,551,635 of record JARHVA010000703.1, on the reverse strand, counting down.
AAGATTTCCCCTTGAGGATCCATTGGTATTGACTTTTAAAACTCCTGCAAGGGGGGTCCAATGCCCCACGTGCTTGACAGGCTGCGTCCACTGGCCAGAGCCATACACAGGGTGCATGGGAGGAGCCGCTGGAGATTTGCTGAGGTTATCCAAAGAGAGATGCAAGTAAATGGAGGTGTCTACAGTGTTCAATCCTACATCCCTGTTGCATTTAACTTGAACAGTTTCTTGAAGAGAATTGATAACTCTCCCCCATAGAAGCCTGAGCTCTAAGTGCTTATCTTGAAAGATCCTCCTGTTCCTCTCAAGCCAAATATTCCATAGAATAAAGGATGGACCGATGAGCTAGGCCACCTGAAGGGCCACAGCCTTAGAGGGAGGGGGGCCTAGTCGATCCCAAAAATTGATCAAGGAAGCCGCGTGCCAGCAAGAGCATCCCCATGCCTGCCACCAGAGATGCCAAATTTGTTTGGCAAAAGGGCATTGGAAGAAGAGGTGATGGGCCGTCTCTTCACTATTTCGACATAAGCCACATATGGAGGGCCCCTGGAAGCCCCATTTGCAGAGATTGTCCCATGTAAGACACCTGTTGTGGGATAACACCCAGAGAAAAAAATTGCACTTGGGCCACGAAAACCAGTTCCACACTTTCTTTGCTGAAGAGATCTCTGTTATGCCAAAACATTGCTTTGTTAGAGCTCAGTACCTTGAGGAGACAGAATACTTCCCTGAAGGGGCATCTCCCCAGGCCAAGACATCATGCTCCTTTGAAGAACTGCAGCCTCTAGAGTCCAAAATCTGGGCTAACTCCAAACGCTCCTCTGCAGAGCCTCTCAGTGGCCAGTCTGAAGAATTTTTCCACCGATAACCCACAGCCATGCCCAGGTCGAAGGCCTCCTTATAATGAGCCACTGTATCCCAACTAACTTCCAGTAGAGACTCACTAAGTAGCTGCAGGTGTGGGTGGGAGGATGAGAGAGGAGGAGACCCAACCCAGGAGTCACTCCAAAAGAGAGCATCAGTGCCACTATTGCAAATCCAAAAGAGACTACACTTCACCAGCTGAGCTCCAAACTTGAGGGTGTACCACACCATAGAACCTCTCCCCTCTAATGATAGCCTGGGAATAATAGAAGAATCAATGCCCAAATAATACTTGTAAGACAAGATACGGGCCCACAAGCAAGAAGGGATAGAACACCAATGCCAATAGAGTTTGGCTGCGAGAGCTTGACTACACAAGATAGCAGAGTGCAGGCCAAGACCTCATTCCTTCTTTGGCTGACACATAGTATCCCAGTTTATGAGACTCCATTTGGTATTTTGCAAGTTACCACTCCATAGAAATTGGCAAGAGATACCATCAAATTCCTTGAGAAAGTACACCAGGGCAGCCTGCACTATACTCTGGTATATGGGAAGGTTCTGAATCACAGCTTGCAGGAGTATCACTTTGCCAGTTGTAGAGAGCCACCTATGCGTCTAGTGATTAATTTTTTTCTAAAGTTTGTCAAGAACATTCTGCCAAAACATCCTAGGCTATCTTCCCACCACAATGGGCACCCCTAAGTAAGTTAGAGGGAGTGATTGCATCTAAAATCTCAGGATTGTAGCAATCCTCCGCTGGATCAGCTCAGGAGTGTTGAAAAGATAAATAGAAGACTTGTGATCATTAATTTTTTGACTTGAAGCGGTGAGATATGTATCCAGGCTGAGCCAAAATGCCTCTGCTTCATGGCTTCTATCTCTCCCAGTAAGAGCTGTATCATCAACAAACTGGAGGTGGGTTAAGGTAGGCAATCCAGTCCCCCAGTTCCACCCCTAAAGCAAATTTTGAGATACACAAGCCTTGATAAGTCGTCTAAGTCCTTTAGCCAAGATGATAAACAAGTATGGAGAGAGTAGATCTCCTTGGCATAGGCCTCTAGAAGCACCAAAGAGCTCTGAGGGTTCGCCATTGATAAGGACCAAGTAGGAGGGGGTAGTAACATAGCTTAGAACCCAACGCACCCAAGCCTGATTGAAACCAAAAGCCACGAGGACCTTGTGCAAGAAGATCCATTTAACTCTGTCATATGCCTTATCCATATCAAGCTTAAAGACCATGGCCCGCTCCTGAGAAATACTCATAGAGTGAATGGCTTCAGACGCAATGACCACTCCATCCAAAATTTGTTTACCTTCCACAAAAGCCCCTTGTTCTTCTAAAATAACCATGGGTAAACAAACTTTGAGCCTCTCCGCAAAGAGCTTAGTAATGATTTTGTAGACCAAATTACAAAGAGAAATAAGCCTAAACAGGTCTAGCTGGTTCGTCTGTTCCTTCTTCAAAATAAGGACTAAGAAAGTAGCATTCAATGCCCTTAGCATTTCGTTGTTGGCATAAGATTCTTGAATCACATCTAAAAGGTCATGATTGATAATATCCCAGAAGTCCTGGAAGAATTCAACAGGGAACCCATCTAGTCCTAGCGCTTTGCCTCTACGCAAGCTAAAGACCACTCCCTCCAATTCTATCATACCAACTGGCTACATAAGAGACTCATTCAGAACCAATGTCACAACCGAGGGGATACAAGGTAGGATGGTATTCTTGGCTGCCTCATCTGAAAGTTGATCTTCTAAAAATAGAGCGGAATAAAACTGAATAGCTTCCCTAGATATAGTTTGAGAGGAGTTCAGACTTGTATCTCCATGCACTTACCCTAATACCTAATTAGAAATTAATTTAATAGAATAAGTAGTAAGAAACAAGGTTTATTTTTTATTGTATTTATATACTAATGATTGAATCTTTACTTGAATTTTTTCTATAGACATGTTCAAAACAACCATGAAGAGAGATTTTGAAATGACATATTTAGAATTGATGAGAGATTTTTTAGGCATTGAATTTTTTTAATCAGAGGATGAAATTTTCATTTATTAATCCAATATGCCAAGGATGTGTTAAGGAGATTCAAGATGATGAATTGCAATCCAATACCAACACAAGTTACAATAGGAACTAAATTTAGTAAAGAAGACAAGGGATCTAATATTGATCAAATTATGTATAAAAGACTCATTGAAATTTGATGTACCTCAAAACCATAAGGTCAAATATATTTTAAGGTGTTAGTCTAATGTCATGATTTACAGTCACCAAAATAATCACACTTGCAAGTTAGAAAGAGAATATTGAGATATATAGTAAGAACAATACAACATGAATTACTATATTTCATATTTAACGATTATAATTTGATTGGTTATACTGACAATGATTTTTTAGGTAACACATATGATAGGAATAACACTTCATGTTATATTTTTTACTTTAGATTAGGCATAGTCTCATAGGCATCAAAGAAGTAGTCTATTATGATAATTTCATCAACAAAAGAAAAATATGTGGCAATAACATCAACAATATGTCAAGCAATTTTGATACATCGAATATTGTAAGATGTAATGCATTATCAAGAAAATCCAACACCAATATTTTGGGATAACAAATCAACAATCACATTATCAAATAATCATGTTTTTCAAAAGATAAACAAGCACATTGATACCAAGTATCATTTCATCTGAGAACTAGTAAACAATGGAGAAATCTAATTAGAGTTTTGTAGATTAGAATACCATTTGAAAAATATATTCACAAAGGCATTATCAAAATATAATTTTAAATGCCCAAGACAAAATTTATAAATCATTGATGCTGAAAGTACTAATGGTAGAAATTAAGGGGAAGTGTTGGAATAAACAGTTAATTTCTCCCACCATCATTCATTTAATGTGTAAAAAAATTATCAGTTAAGTAGATGATATTTCAAAGCTTGAACAATATAGAATACTTTAATTGTTAAAGTTGTATTTCAGGATGGTGTTGAAAGTGTTGCAAGAGCCATACCTCTATTAAACAAGCTCTAACAACTTATACAAACAAGCAAGTTAGTTTCTAGAATAAAAGTATTTTCATGACCTCTATATATTTGAGGTAATATGTATTGTTTTATGTAATGAATGGAAGTTGAAGAGTTTTGTATGAATGTTTTTTTAGCCTCTATCTTCCTCCACACACACACACACACACACACACAAACACAATATATATATATATATATATATATATATATATATATATATATATATATATATATATATATATATATATATATATATATATATATATATATATATATATATATATATATATATATATATATATATATATATATATATATATATATATATATATATATATATATATATATATATAAAATTCAAGGGCTGAACAGGGTAACTTGCAATAGACTTCAGAGGGAATTGGTAGAGTTTTCAAGTCAAAATTACTATATACTATTTTATAATTATTACTATTTTACTTTTCATTTTGCCATTTGAAAACATATACACAATCAATATGTACAATTGTATTGTTATATAGGTTAGAGATATTTATTAATATAAGTTGTTTGCTACATTTTTTGGGGTGACTTCATGGAGAATAATCTATTTCCATTCCTATCTTGTTTGTCTTTTGGGATTTTAATTTTTTGTGCTAACATACATACCATGTTTTTGTTAACTAACATACCTAGGGTCAAGGTTCCAATCTCCATAAAATTGTCATTCATCGATTTGCACCAAGTAGAATCTAAAACTAAGATTTTGAAAGGGATGATACCTTTTAGCTAATAATGTTCATCTTTACCAAGTGTTATTTATTAGACAAAGGAATAATATTAATTTTAAGAAATAGAGTGACATTTTTCTTTGAATTCTTTTTAGTTCAACTTCAAATCAAGTCAGTGCATGAATAATAAAAATGAAGCTGTAAATAGAAAAGCCTAACATGTCTTATGTAAATTATGAAGTCAATCGAGGCTATTCCTAAGTGCCCTCCAAATGTTTAAGCTAAATTAAATGTATTTTATTTTAAATATATATACTTTTATATTTATTTAGCCAAAAAAATTGCATTAAATTTGGAAAATTTGGCATCCATGACCATATAGATTACATACTTGATTCAATAACTTTTACAAAATGTTCCAAATTTTTGAGGTTCTGTTCAAATTTTTTGCAATATTTTTTTAATATTTTTTCATTTAAAAATAAAAATTGATCCTTACTTAGAAAAGAGTTTGATAACAATAATTCATAGGTGGTCTAATTTTTAACAGTACAACACTTCACTATCATAAAGTACTTGTAATTGTAAATTCTATGCCCCTTTCCAATATAAAAATTTTGTTTAATATTAGCAATATTTTCAATTTAAAATAAAATAAAATCATATTTAAAAAAGTAATCAAAAATATAATTACCCTTAATAGAGAAATATTTAGTACTTGTGACCTCTGAATACAATTATGTATACTTCCATTACCTTCCTCAATTAATAAAAAGTTTAATCTTTCTAAGTTTTTGATGTCCATAATATAATGTAACTTCCAAGATATCCTAATATGAATCCTCTATAAGCATAATAACTCTTCTTCCTTTGAACATACCTCTTTTGCTAGATTAGGTAACTTTGGGTAACAAATGGGTGATAAATCCACTTCAACTAGATCATGAAGGTCTTGAAAGATGAGATATTGAAGGCTCAGACAATGCTCTACACTGACTAACACCTTCTGTAGATATTTCACATTAATAATTTCTATTTTATAAAGGCTCACCATTGGAGACTCGACATCTTGAAAATCTAGTTCCCCATAAAAATTTAAGTGCCTCAAAACCAAAATTTTGAGCTTATAAAAATTTCTAATAGATTCTGAGAAGGACTGCCATTCAATATTGAAGGGTTTCTGATAATCAAAATTTCCTAGTATATCTAGAACTTCTAAATGACTTAACATTTGTAATAATTTTTAGGGAACTAGACACTTCACAACATCAAATAACCAATAAATAGAATACAAATTTAAAATAACAGATATAATTCAACTAAACATGCATGAGGTAAACACCAAAATTATGTGGTAAAACCTTAATATAACTAAGGAAACATATATGGTACAAGATATTAGGATTTATTAACTCAAGACGAATAGACTACATGTAAATTCATTATAGATTATATGAAAACTCCACAAAAATAAATATGCTTAACTAGAAAAGCATCATTAGGATTCCTCCTAAAAATAGGGGTCTAAAATGCCATTAGGACTTTCCTTCCTAAAAATAGAATTCAATGGAATTCATATTCCTAAAAATAGGGGTTTGACTACTTGATTTTTTGCTTCAAGGGCATTATCCTCAAACCCCCACTAGGTAGGTGTACTGCCCCCCAGACCCCCATATGAAAATAGTGTAGGGGAGTGAGAGGGGGGTGGGTTCCCCCCCACACCCCCTATTAGGAAGTGGGATATAAACCACACTACAAAGGGATCTAATATTTAACTTTGTTATCACATATCTAATAATCTCTACCTTGACAATAATTTTTAATTAATATCTTATCGACCAACTCATCATATTTTATACAAGAGAAGAGAATCCAAACACCATTTTAGCTTCTCTAATAATACTAGTTTTGTGAACATATCAACACTATTTTCCTCTGTGTGAAATTTTTTAAGTGCTACTTTTCCTTCATCAATCACCTATCTGACAAGATGGTACTTTATCACAATATACTTTGTTCTATTATGATAAGATGGATTCTTGGCCAAATAAATTACACTCTAAATATCATAGAATACTTTCATTTTGTATTGCTATTTTTCAAACTCACCCAATAGGCCCTTACACCAAATTGCCTCCTAACAAGTATCATAGGCAGCCACATATTTTGCCTTAGTAGTTTATGTAGTAACAATCCTTTAAAGCTTTGACATCCAACTAATAGGTCCACCCACAAATGTAAAAAAATAACCACATGTTGATATTATTTTCCCAAATTTCCTAAAAAATTAGAATCAACATATCCACAAATATAATCACCAAATCTATTAAAGGTGATGTAATAGTCACTTGTGCCTCACAAGTAGTAAAACACCCACTTCACTATTACCCAATGTTCTTTACCTAGATTTGTCATATATCTAATGACAAATCTAACTACATGTGAAATGTCTAACCTTGTACATACCATTACATACATTAAGTTTCCTACTACACTATCATATGGTACATGAGACATATCCTCATTTTCTTCATCACTAATAGGACATAAACCTAAAGAAAGCTTGAAATGGGAAGTAAAAGGGATACTAACTGGTTTCATAATCTTCATACTAAATATGATAAGTATCTTTTCTGAATACCTTTGATATGATGACCAAAGCTTATCATTTTTCCTATCTTTATGTATCTCCATGCCTAAGATTTATTTTGTTTCACCTAAATCCTTCATATCAGATGTCCTAGATAGATGAGCCTTTAAACTATTTATTTCTACCATGATTTTTCTTATTACAAGCATATAATCAACATACAATTCTAATATAATTAATAAGCCATTATCCAAAACCTTAAAGTAAACACAATGGTCATACTCACTCTTCATAAATTTTTGGCTCATCATGAAGGAATCAAAATTCTTGTACCATTGCTTGGGTGACTGTTTCAAGCCATACAATGATTTCCCAAACTTGTATATATATATATATATATATATATATATATATATATATATATATATATATAATATTGTACAAAACCCTCATTTTGTTTAATATATATATCCTCTTCTAAATCTCCATGAAAAAATGTTGTCTTAACATCTAACTACTTTAAATCAAATCAAGTAAAGCCATTGATGCTAAGATAACTCAAATTGAAACAAGTTTAATAATTGGTGAAAAGATTTGATGATAGTAAATACCTTATTTATGTGTAAATCATTTTTCCACCAATTTATCCTTGTACCTTTCAAATTTTTCATCAACACCTATATTTCATTTGTAAACCCTTTTTTAACCAACTGGTTTTCTGCCGATTTCACTTTTTTTTTATGTTTATTTTTATTTTTCTAGAATGGTTTAGAAGATCCTAGTTTTTGTTGTACACTTGTAATCCAGTTGATTATAAATACTTATCTTTGGCTTGGGAGGATGACCTAAAAATAAGAGAAAAACTAGAAAAAGGTGGATTAGTAATATAGATGGGTGGATTGCCTAGCGAGAGCTAGATCTAAGATGCACTAAACTTCCTTAGAGGCTATCAATCCACTCTTTAAACAACTAAGTTTTTAAAAATAGAAATAGATGCTTGCATGGAATAATAGAGAGTACTAAAATTTATGCAAGAAATGACTTTTAAGGGAAACATGTGATTTTAATAAAAATATCAATAACTTCCTAAAAACTAGTGCTAAAATGTAAAAACCTAATTCAAAAAATAGTTTAAACCTCTGCGGTGTGATAGAAACTTAAAAACTAGAATTTGGGTGAAGATTGATGGGTGGAAATTGCTTGATATTTTTTAAAAATAAAATGCTCAGTGATCGATGCCAATCACTATACAACCATTACTAGTTAAGGCAATTGATGCCAATCAGAGGATGACCAATGCTGACTAGAGGTGATCAGTATCGATCCCTATAGGTTCTAGTTTGGGGTAAAATGGATGTTGGGTGAGTTGAAAGAAGGATTTAAAGGTTGTTTCTAGATTGGATATCAATTACAAGGTTGTAATAAATTTCTAGAATTATCAAACTCAAGAGTTGGATGGGGAAATGATTGGGAATGGTCTGTGGGTGCTTGGTGAAAGATGGAGTGTTTGGAGTTATATAACTCCAACATAAGGGTGAATATGAGAGAGATGGAGGAATGGGTGAAAATAATAAAAACCATTGAAACTAACAACTAAACTTGATATAAGTGCAGATAATTAGCTCTAGAGTTGGCTAGCCTTGAAAAGTGCTAAGGTTGGGTACAAGCTGCTTGGGATTTTGGATCAATGCAAGCAGAGTAACAATGTTAGAGCTCTTCATGGTGAGTTTTTTGGGAACTTTGATGTCTTTGGTCTAGTTTTTTGGTTCACTTGGAAGCTTGGATTCATTTGAGAGCTAATATTCTCATGCAATAAGATGTTTCAACCTCTTTGAGGTAGGGTCTTTAGGCTTTATTAAGTAATTGATGTTGGTCCTAGTCAACTGGGGTCAGTTGAGGGGTGACCAATGTTGGTCAAGGAGAATAAGTCCAAACCTAAATTTAGTTATTTGCACTTAAGATTTGTTGTTAAGAACAATAGAAATTGTTTAAAGTTAATAAAAACATCATTGGGATGCATGAATAATAAGTTTAGGGGGTTAGGTCATTAAATGTCTAGGTGGGAAATAGTCTTAAGGCTACGTGTCGATCATTTAGCCATATATTTGGGTGATGAGGTGTAAATAGGCCTATTTAAAATAATTAACTTAATATTATTATAGAAATGGGGTGAATGGGTGTGTTGGAGGATTTTAATAATTAATCCTAACCCAAGGGGTATTTTAAGATGACTAAAATTATGTAGTTTTTTAGTGTCTACATTTTGCCTTTTTTTATTGTCTAATTTGCATCCTCAAGATGAAAAACAAAAACAAGCGTAGTGGAAATTTGGATTCCCCAAGTATGGGTAGATGTGTTCCCCTCAAATTGAGATGTGATGAGGTGAAAATGAAGTCAGATGTAGGTTTAACATGTGTATTTATGTGGAAAAATGGGTAGGATAGTACAAAGTGTAAAATAAGGTGATATTGAGAAGTACAAGTGATAAGTGAACTAGGCTACCATAATAGGCATTGTGGATATGAGTGTATTTATAAATAAAAGTTTCCATATGCAGGTGTCCATCATCTTAGGGGGCCAAAAGTTGGGTGATCCTAAGAAGGTGGAATTAGTCATAGTTACCAAAACCACAAGTCGACATGTTTTTTGGCAACTAAAAGGTTTTCACAAAAAATTCATAGTTGAGTGGAATGTCGTGGAGAATGGCAAGGTGGTCAAAATTGGTAATGTAACAAAACAAGGGTGGGATGTCTTGAAATGATTGGAACAAGTGGTCTAAGGGACCAAATGGAAACCCTAATGGGTGGGGATTTTACTTACAAAGGGGTCTTTTAGGTTGGAGAAGGGAGCTAGGGGTAAAAATCTAAATGGGTCAACTAATACCATTTAGTCTAGATCGATGTCGATCAATCTAACCCTATCAATGACCGACATCAATCATCAACCAAACCCTAAAAATGGGTTTTGATGACCTAAATAGGTCAAATAATTCCATTTTTGGAATTTTACATTTGTTTGAAATTATCTTTTTAGCCTGAGTTAAAATGATAGATATGGTGAATTATCCTCATGAGTTATGAGTTATGGAGTGAAGTTGACCCAAGTGTGAGTAGGATTCATTAGAGAGGGCATCAGGTGGGCTAGGTGAGATAGAGTAGAGGTGAGGATACAATGCATGAGAGGATGAACAAGGGGTGGAGGGAAAGAAATGGTTGTGCAGTGGGCTCCACCACAGAGGCATACATGAAATGAGGTAGGTGGCTTACATTACTTTGTCTACTATTTCTATTGTATTTTAGTTGTTTGTTTGAATTTGGGAGGGCATTTGGAAATGTTTATGGTCAGGGGATAGAGGAATTATGTGAGGGTAGGGGGTTTAATTATATGTTGTAGATGGAATGATAAATGAAATATGTTAGGAGGATAGGGTAGATTAGGTTATTTTAGGTGTTTTAGTGTGGTTGGGGAAGAAGCTAGGGTTTGGGGGCCATCGATTATGCACATAGTGACCAAAATTAGTTACTATCAACCAATATTGGTCAATAAGGGCCAATATTAGTAAAAATAGGGATCAAAATTGGTCCTTAACACTTGATTAATGTCGATTGAGGGTCGATTGATAATAGTCCTACAAAGAACTAGTGTCACTCGAGGCTTGACTGGTATCAATCAATAGGAAAAAGGGTTAAGGTTGGGAAGGGGCTAAAAGGGTAGGAATAAATGTTGAAGGTATCTTGGGGTACGCATAACATATGATATAAGACCTAAGATTATAAATAAGTATGAGAAGTAGTTGTGGGATGGGCTGCTTATAATCTAAAAGGTTGGTAGGTGTAGTTTCATAAGTGGAATGTTTTCATTATTTGAGAACTTGAGGGTAAACTAAAGTTTTTAGATAAATTTACAGGCGAGGATGATGCTGACTATATAAGATTAGGTGCTACCACTCTTGCAGGATGTATGCAAAGATATGACCCAAGAAGAATGGGAACACATGATGGTGGTGGGATTGGGTGGCATACAATATTATTGATGCATGCCACAAGATAATGTGATTATAGTATCCATCATCAAGAGATGGGACTTAGTTACTAACACATTTATGTTTTTGATAAGAGAGATAACCATCCTACTAGAGGACATCTATAGGATTTTGAGGCTAACCATATAGGGTCAAGTAGTGAAGATGATATGTAGTGATGAGCAAGATGCCCATATAGACTAATTTTTTAGAGAGGATTTTGTAGAGGCAAGATGGTATGTAGGTGGTTTCTAATTTGAGGATTTATATTGCATGGACACTTAGGAGAGGTAGCTCATGATGATGATGATGATGATAGCCATCACATGATATGTGCTTCCATACTCGAGTGGAGGTAGATTTCCATAGGCATTATTAGGTGTTTTATTTGATATGATAGAAGATCAAATAGTCTTTGCCTAGGCCCCAACATTATTGGTTCAAGTCTATCATGAGTTCTGGGGGTATTGAGTACACAAATGCTATGGTATGAGTGTATGCTTCATACTACACTACTAGGAATATGAGAATATCACTATATTATAACTAGTTTGGATGCCTTGTCACATAAGATTAGGCTATATTTAGAGTCAGCTTCATGAGATGGAGATTAGACATGACACTACCTCAAGAATAGGTAGAGACGCAGGATTTAGATTGGTTCAAATAGTGATTAGATGCATTGGTGGATGGGGAAGTTATCTGTTGGCCCTATATAGTTTTTCCACCATGGAGGGGCTTCACACACATATATTTTCCTTGTAGAGCTTCAAATAGATATACAGGAGGTGACAATAGTAGGTAGATTTGATCCATTTTGATTATGTTAGGAGGTAGTATGCCCTGATATAGGGTGTCCTGGGAGCATTCTTGAGATACAAACATGAGGATGTAAAGAACCCATTACTTCCACCACAAATTGTAGAGGAAGATCTACTATATGAAGAGTTACCAATTATTTTAGGGGTAGATGATGTTGGGGTTACATAGGAGTACATCATTTGGTGGCAGTGATAATATGCCATAGTGTTTGAGGGAGATGGGGGATAGGGCCCGAATGGAGGTCTAGGTGGAAAACAAGATATAAATGTGAAGATATAGGAGGAGGGTGATCAAATAGATGTGGATTCCCTAAGGAAATAGGTAGTTATTACCGAAATGGACCAAGTGAGAAAGATTGGCCATAACATAGGCAACACTCACTTCCATGGCATTGGATAGAGATATGGCACATGGTGAGCTAGTAATGAGGACTCAAAAGGGAGATAATCTCTAGGGAAAGGTTTCCATAATCACCTAGGAGAGGGATCATGATCCAGGCAACAATTCAAATGACAATTCAGGTGATGGGTCCACCCCAATTGATGATGAAACTTTCGGGAGCCATAACTTTTGCATCGTAGCTCCAATTGACTCAGCGTTTGAACCGTTGGAAAGATAATAATGAGGGGAACATCATGAGATGGCATGAGCTCTTCTCGATGAAGTTTGACCCCTAAAACCCAATGGAAGTGTCCTAAATTTCAATTTTAATAGTGTAGTCTAAAAATAGTAATTCCTCGATTTATGTATTGTTATAAATCATGGAAGTCAAACCAATTCATCTCCCTCAAGATTGGCGACCTTACACATCCTCCCCACACCTTAAAAACATGTATAAATGAAGATTTAACCTGAAATGGAAATCAAACATCTCTTCTCAGAGATAAGCATATGTTTGGGTCTACAAATTTGATCAATAAAACATCTCTTCTCAGAGATAACATTATTTGAATTGTTTTGTTATTGTTTCTTGAATTATATTTCAACCAAAGATTTTGAGTTTTGGATCAGAACATGCATGGGCATAGGTGACCCAAATATCAATGGAGAGAGATGCTTTGAGACAAGTAAGACGATGGGTACTTACACCAGTGCAAACTATCCCAATGTCTAGATATGTGGCCACAGTATAGGAGTTGAGATATTATGAGGTAATTATATTTACCCAACTTCTAGGTGAACCCTAGTATGCTGAATATGTAGTAGAGTGGGTTATGGGAGGGAGGCCTAATAATGCAACACCTGGTGACTGGGTAGTATCTATAAGTGTTCAAACATGTCCAAGAGATGGAGAGGCTCCAGGGGGTAGTAGTACCCTTATAAAATAGACCCTATTAGACTCTTTTTATATTTATATGATTTTAATTCTGATATGTGAGTTGATGTGATGAGATGTATATACCATTTTAAGAGACATGGACATTTGATATATATATATATCATTATTTTGATTTGAGTTATGATGTTGTTAAGGGTGATGCATGTTATTTATGGTTATGGTTAATTTATGCTCATGTGATGGTTTATTTTTATGATATTTATGATGTTTATATGTAGTGATTGATTTAGCATTATTCCTATTAGTAGGTGTATGCTTAATTAGATTTTTGACATTTAAATTAATGAATCTATGTGATAGCATAGTCAGATAGATATGTGATTGAATAACACAATGGCTTGATTCATTTGTTTATAAAAAATGATTAAATGTGGTAACTAACTTTATGATAAAAATTTATAATGGATAAATGTAATAGAATTAATGTGATTTATGTGATGATAATCAATATGTGATTAGATAAATGAGACATATATGATGATGATTTATGACAAATAAAAATTTTCATGATTAAAAACACCTAAATAAATGATGTGAATGGTTAATGATAGTCACGTAATAAAACACATAATGTATTTCAATGTTATGATTTCATTTATTTGATTAAAAATAAGAGGTGATTTGAATATATTTTAAAACTATCCCAACATATAGATTAAGTTTGGAAAACAAAACCATATGTAAGGAAAGAGAGGAAATAAGAGAAAAAAACATAAAAAATCAAAAGACAAACATCTTAATGAATGTGTCAACAAGAAGGTAAGAGAAAGAAGGATACGCGATGCTCTTTCATTAGTGAATACCAAAAATAAGAACTTAGATTAGCTTATGAACATAAGCCCTTCACATGATTTGCATTAGCATTCGTTGGTTTGTTAATAAGTTTCTTGATCACACAGTGTCAAGTAAGCTCAAAATCCCTTCTTTTGTAGAGGGTAAAAGGGGATATATATGAAAATGGAACCTTCTTGTGGGGCTAGCTTGCCCCTTTAGTAGGTTGCTAAAGAACTGGTATAAATAAGTCTATGTCTTATTTGGTGTAGACTAATTGATGCAGGAAGTCTACTTTTTGACTTTTGTGAAAGTTGATTGCAGCTTCCAATTTTTTTGCTTTTTTTGAATTTTTGACAAATGTGCCTTTATGATTATTGTTATTTTGAGAGGTTAGGGAAGTTGACAAGGGCAGGAAGCTTCCATGAAATTTATTGCTTTGACAAATGTTTGACTTAGCCATCTTTCAAGGGAATGGTCTAAGCTTTTGATTTATTTTAGGCCTTGATAGTTGTCCTTCAAAGGAGTAGTCTACCTTATTTTAAGCAATATTTAAATGGTTTTGGAAACTGTCCTTCAAGGGAGTAGCCTACAATGCTTGAGATGACCCATAAGATGGAGTATTATTCTATTTTTTTAATTTTGTAGATATATATTTCATTATATAGGCTTAAGGTCTACCTTTATGAAGGCAAAACTATAGAAAAAGAAGGTTGAATAGTGGGTGAGAGGATGTTTTAAGAGACAATGACCATGGGATTCCATATTATTAGGGATGAAAAGTATCCATGATAATCATTCCATGGGTAGAGTCATGGTACCCATATTTAGGATTAAGGCTAATACTGTGATGGATTATCACATGATTCTATGCTTTAATCAATTATCCTCAAAGTAAGGTGATGAAGGTGATAATCTTATAAAACAAGGGATAAGATTAAGTTAGACAAAAGGTGAGTTTGAACTTGTTTTAACAAAATAAAGGATGTATATGTGAAGCATTGAGGGGTTTAAGTTATGGTTTCCCATAAAGAGATGATAATCGGTAAGCTCCTGACCCATACTTATGTGTTATAATATATGGTCCAAGCCAATTGAAATCAAACTTGCTTTGATTGCTTCTTTTCATATTGGTTACATGTTGATTTTCCTTTAATATGAGGTCTCCGATATTGATTTATCATTTTCTTAGGTAATTTTTATAAGCATGCTTGATTCATTTTTGATAGACACAAAGGTGGTTAAGTGCGACTAAATAATGCTCATCAAGTAGCTCAAGTTGGGCTAAACATTCTTGATGATAACCTCCCTCCAAGATGATATCCTGTTGGTATATATGAAGAGAGATAATTTGGACTTCAAGAGGCAAGACAACCTCAACTCCAAATATAAGAGAGAAAAAGGGGTATCACCCATAGGGGTTCAAATCCTGGTCTGATATGCCCATAAGGTGAAGGAAATGTCTAAGTGTCAATCCTGACCAGATGCATTAACCATTTTAGTTTACATTTTGTTAAGTGTTTTATTAGAAGCTTCAAACTATCCATTAGCTTATGGATGATAATGGGATGAGAAGCTTAAATTAAATCCAAATGTCATAAAGGTTAATTAATTTCTAGTTTTTAAAGGATTTGCCATTGTCAGTGATGATCTTGTGAGGAAAATCGAAGTAGTAGATAATGTGATGGTTAATGAAGTTGATAATATTTTTGCATTTATATTAAAATAATGGGAATAACCTCTACCCACTTGGTGAAATATTCTATCACAGTGATGATATAATGATGTCACTGCAAAGAATGAAGGTTAATTTCACTAATGAGATCTAATCCTCACTACGAGAAGGGCCAAAAATACTTAGAGACTTGAAGACCATGACTAGGTACATGATGTAAATTATCATGTTACTGACACTTAACATACTTATTTACGTAGTCAAAATATTCTTGGTCAAGGGTAGGCCAATAATAACTAAAGCAAAGGATGCATTTAGTGACAACTAAACCAATAAAGTGTCCTCCAAAAACCTCATCATGCATTTCCTTGATATCATGAGAGATTTCATGAATATGTAGGCATCAAAATAGGAGACCGTCAAATCCTTACTTATAATAATTCCCTCTAGTATGGTATAGTGAGAGTTACTCTATGTAAATGCTCTTCAACCATTTCTAGAAAGATTGAAAGGGATGATGGTGAGGTTTAGATAGTCAAAGATTTACTTATACCAAATATCGTATTGGACTTCTTCCACATTACAAATGGAAGGGAGGTCCCATTTGGTGTAGGAGGGATCATTAAGGAGATGGATGGTGACAAATAACTTAAAATCAAAAAGCATGGATGGGATTTGAGAAGCAAAAGAGTCCATGGTATTGACAAACTTATTAGTAAAACACAGAGTGGATTGAACAAGGTAGTGTTCAAATGATGTCAAGGGTACATCTACCAATTATTTGTACTATTTTAAAAAATAATTTTTATATTAATAAGAACCATTGATTTAATTTACCACAAGATGGGAGTCACCAAAAATTTTGATCGATTTCACTTCCAAAGATAAAGTTATTTAGAGACCTATTACTAGGGCTTCATACTCAACCATGTTATTGGTGAAATCAAAATTAAGATTAAAGGATAAAAGGAAGAGGCTCACCATTAAGGGGAATAAGGATGATATCGGCACCCCCACCACATTGACACTTTGATCCATCTAAGAACATGATCATTTGACAAGTGAAATCCTCTTGTGAGAGAGAGAGTTGTGATGGACTCATTGGGAAACTCAAGAGGAGTAGGTTGGTTATTTTCTATAGGTGCCTCATCCAATTGGTCGGTAATGATTTTCCATTTGATTGAATTTTTCCATAGGAACTCAATATTGAAATCAGCTAGAATCATGAGCCATCTAGTCATAAATTGATTTTGATGTGGCTTAGAATGCATATACTTGAGTGGATTAGTATTAGTTATGATAAAAGTTTTATGGTTAAGAAGGTAGTGATAGAGTTTGGAATCCATAAAGACTAAGGTGAGGCATAATTTCTCAGTATGGGTATATCAAGTTTCATAGTTTATAAGTGTTTGACTTATATAGTATACTACTTTCAGTTTATGTGTATCATCATGATGTGCAAGCATGGCCCCCAAGGAATGGTTTGTGGTGGAAATATAGAGGTAGAAAATTTGGTCCTCTTTTGGAGGGAAAAGAACATGTGGGGAAAGAAGATACTCTTTAAGTGAGTCAAAGGCCTTTTGATAGTCTTTGTTTCACTTAAATGAGATATCTTTTTTAAGAAGGTGATGAAAAGGTTGACATTTATCAGATAGTTGAGAGAAGAAGCGATGAATGGATTAGAGCTTCCCATATAGACTACAGAGTTACTTGAGGCTAGTCAAAGGAGGCATGTCAAGAATTGCCTTGATTTTAGTGGGATAAAATTCAATTCCATAGAGAGAGATGATAAATCCAAGAAGTTTACCTAACAAGACTCCAAAGATGCACTTCTTGGGGTTAAGACAGACATAGAAATGGATAAGGCATTCAAAGATAACCTTAAGGATTGCCAAATGATCCTTATGACATTTAAACTTTCCAAGGAGGTCATCTACATAGTCCTCTATGATTTTATGAATAAGGTCATGAAAGATATAGGTCATGGCATGTTAGTAAGTTGTACCAACATTTTTTAGACTAAAAGGCATGACCTTATAGAAGAAGGTTCCTCATGGGGTGACAAAGGCAGTTTTATGTTGATCTTATGGGGAAATAAAGATTTGATTATAGCCCAAGAACCCATCCATGAGAGATAACATCTCATGCCTAGTAGTAAGATCAACAACTTGGTCAATGATTGGTAAAGGGAAGTCATCTTTTGGACAAGCAAGGTTAGGATCATGAAAGTTAATGCAAATACAAACTCCCCATGTTGCTTTGGTGACATGAATGACATTTGATACCCATTAGGGATAATCAATGGGTTGGATGAAGTTGATGGATAAGAGGCATTGGAGATCTTATTTGACAAGAAGGGATATATGAGGGTGTATCTTTTGAATCTTTTACCAAAAAGGCTTGGCATCAAGGGTGGTAAAAATGTTATGGATGACTATGTAGGGTTTGATTATTGACATATCACTATAAGACCAAGCAAATGTTATATTATGGTCTTGCATAAAGGAAGAGAATTCTTGATGCTTTGAAGAATCTAAGGATTGACCAATTTTGACTATATGATCATTATTCTAAGTACCTAAGTTGACATCAATATTAGATTCATTCAACATGGTTGAAGTCTCCAGAGGAAGAGATTTATGAAAGGAAGAATCTTCAACACCAAGATAGGTGAGAAGGGAATCATCATCCTAACACTAAACAATATTAATAGTAGGAGAGTCATCTTCTACCATCTCAGGATGAGTCAAAGGAATGGTTCTAGTTTTCCCATCCTTTTGATAATTCAATGGTACTAAACTGATCATATTGATTAAAAAAGAGTTAGGGGGAATGATATCAAGATCCTCAGATTTTGAAGGAGAAGGGGTTGGCAATAATGGGACTTATTCCTCAAAGATGGTGATAGGAGGTGAGTTGGTTGGCTCTTCTGATGGAATGAATCTGAGACCAAATCATTCATGAGGTTCTATGTTTTGCAAGGTAGAAACTCATGTGGTTCATGTTCATATTAACCTAGATTGAATCCCTTCCAAGCATATTGATAGAGGTATGCTTTGGTAAACTCTGATTTATCCAAGTAATAAAAATTGGAGGTGAACGGTTTAGTAGAAGAGGAGGTAGTGGAGGCAATAAGTGGTTGATCAAGTCCCCCATAGACAAGGTTGGTTTAATAATTAGGAGGTATGAAGAGAATGATGGTTCTAATGTTGGAATCATAATTATCTTGGTAGTCAAGATTCCCATACTCTTGGGGAGTAGGGAAGGCATCTAAGGTCAATAAATGATACCCCCCAAGCAAGAGACATTGGAATGTTGATTCTAAGGGGTCCTTTGTGGGGATTTAGGAGGAAAGTATAAATGAGCTGGTGGAAGCTTGGTTAATGGAAGAAGGAGATGTGTCCTTGATTGGGATGAGAACATCATTAGGTTAGTAAGTCATATTGAATGACTTGAAAGGGCTAGGGTCAGATGGTATGACATGGACTTGACCCTCATACTCAAACTTGACACACCAATGTAAGGTATATGGCACACAACTCATGAAATAAATCCAAGGGTATCCATGTAAAATTTTATATTAGAACTCACCTTCTACTATGTGTAATAACTCTAAAAGAGTGTAAGGTTCAAAATGAATATAAAGCATGAAAGAGTGTAAGGTCCCAAATGAATATAAAGCATGATTGTCCCTAAGGTTGTTTCTATGGTATCATTGAAATATCAGTGCACCATTATAGTTTCTAACATGATGTTCTCTAGGAGATTCAATTGGTCATACACATGAGAAGAAATAATATCAATGTTGTATCCCCCATAAATCATAACCCTCTTGACATGGGTTTGGTTTATGTGAGAGATAATGAAAAGGGGAGGATCCAGATCATCTAGATGAACAAGGAGTATCTCCAAATCCTAGAAGGTAATGAGGGTAAAAAGCTGAAAGGCCCCAACGAAGGCTACTAGAGGTCATGGATATTTAGGTTGAACCTCTATATATTGAAAGGTCTCCATCATGGCTTGAAGGCATTGGGGTGAGGTATGGTTTATGGGTTTAGAGGAAGAAGCTTCATTTGATTTGAAACTAGAATTTTTGCTCCTTAATTTAAGTTTTCCCTCATCAATGGCTCTAATCTCCAACTTTTGAGCTATGGTGAATGCCATATCAAAGGTTAAAAATGTCTAAACCTATAAGTTTGATGAGATATTATTGACACAAGCCTACGAGAAAATCTCAATCAACTCAGGTTGGGGAAAAGAGAAAGAGATATGGTTGATCAACCCTCTCCAATGAGTCACAAAGTTGGTAATTGACTCATCCTCAAAATTTTTTATGGAATATAGGTTAGTGATAAAAAATTTATTGGAAATATTAATAGAGAAATGGTCCAATAAAGTTTGGGATAGTTGGGAAAAAGAGAAGAGGGATTTCCTAGTGATGGCACTATACCAATCTAATGCGGGTCCGGCTAAGGACATGGGGAAGTCAGGAGAAGAAGAGAGTCATTGTAAGCAATCAAATAAAATGAATGCCTAAATGTTCTAAGATGTTATTAGGGATCTTATTTGATTTGGAATTTAGAAAATTTTGTAAGTTCCCATTATGTGCGGTATGGTTGGATTACGATGGATGGGTGGATTGGTTCAATGTAAATTTGGTCATATGAGAAGATATTGTGGGTGATATAAATGGATGACTATAGATTGGTCATCCTTTCCATCAACATCTTGATAATATCAGTTTTTGATGGTACACCCCCATTATTTTAATGTATATTTTGTTGGGGTTGTGAAGGTGTAACATATGGGTAACTAGTAGAGGGTTAGGAGGATGCCATGTATTAGTAAGTGGGAATGGAAGGTTGGGAAGGTGCCACATATTGGGAAGTGGGCATGGAAGGTTGGGAATATGCCACATATTGATAAGTGGGCATGGAAGGTTGGGAATAAGGTGGAGGCATGTACCCTTGTGGGTTTAGGACATACCCTAGGTTTGGTGGAATAGACATTGGTTGGGTAAGAGGCATGGTTGGGTTGGTGGGTTGAAGGTGGGTAGTTACCTTAGTGATAATGGGTAGAAGCATAGAGGGTATGGAAACTACCAAATTTTAAAAAGGGGTGGAAAATGTTGGGTTGTGAATGGCAAGTGGTAGGGAAGCAACAATAGTTGAAGGCATCCCCTTGGTGAGTGGTGTATGGGTTACCAAAGGTTGAGTGATTCCTATGTTAAAAGGGTTGGTGATATGTTTGGTAGGGGTAGAAGGGGATTAGATATTGGTTGGTGGAAGGGATTGGAGTTGGGTTGTGGTGTTTGAAGGGTTGTTGGTGGAGGAAGAGGCTTGGGTCACCATAGGTTGGGTGGAGATAGTGGCAACTGAGGTCTCACCCATAAGGTAAGTTGGCATGCCATAGGGAGGTTGAATAGAGGGAACCAAAGCAAAGGCACAGTTGGAAATGGTGGAAAGGTAGTGTTGGAGAGACATAGGATTGTTATCAATAAGGGTGATGAAATTCATATTTCCTTGGGTAATAGATCGAGGCATTCTAGGACTTCCAAAGTGGTCGGGGGAACTCTCTATATCTCAAGTGTGCTCCATAGATGAGGAGGAAGAAGATGGGTGGTTGAGAGGTGATTCTTGGTTTACTTGGTTTCTAACTTGTCTTGTCAAAACCATGCAAATAAAGATGAAAGAAGGGTGGAAGTGATCTCACACACTCAAAAAGAGAGAAAACAAAATAAAATATTCAAGGAAAACAAGCATACACTAAGACTATGTTTAAGTCCTAGAATTATTTTTTATCTCTGTTTGGGCTTATACCTCAATTTAAGAAGTTATGAGACTCAACTTGGGCTTGTGAAATGCGAACTAGAAAAAGAAGTCTAAATATGGTTTCTAGTTATTCAAGGCTCTCAAAAATATATATTAGAATGTGGTACATGGCTTGATATTAGGGCATACCCCTTCACCTCACATAACGTAGCGATAAGGGTGTTGGGTCCTTAGCCAAAATATACCAAATTACTAAAGATAATACTCAGCCAACAAACTAAGTTTTGGTTTCTCCCCTCAATAGTGAAGTCAAAGTGGGATAGCCAAGGGAAAGGTTCATTGCTAGGTGATAAAATCCTAGTCAGGCCTTATATTAGTGTTTGATGTTTGATTGAAATGAGTGATTTGGTATTTGGGTGTGACAAGAAGTGATTTTCTATGATTAATTTCCCCATTTTAAATTAAACTATGTGAATTAAACAAGTAAGAAAGAAATGTATGGAAGTTATTTTTAAGCACAAAGGAAAATTTTGATTTCTTTTCAATGAGTACAAGAACAACTATGATGCACCAAAATGCAATATGAATATGCAAGTCTTAATACATAAGATGAGTGTTTTTTTAATTTTTAGAAAAGAAGGAAAAATGAAAATTTTTACTTTTTTTCTAAGAATGCAAAGAAGACTAAAACTTGCTTTGGAAAAGAAGAAATTGAAAACTATAATTTTCAATGAAGAAATGAAAGAAAGAACGTTTAATTTTAGAAATGAAATTTGCAAATGGATGAAAAATTCACTAATGCAATTAAATATCCTTAACAACTAAGAACCCAAGAAAATATCTAGGGTTCCACCGAGCATGCCAGAATGTTTCACTATTTTTTTTGTGTTTATTTTTATTTTTCTAGAAAACAAGAAGAAACTTAAAAGAGGGGTGTGGTTTAGAAGAACCTAGTTTTCATTGTGCGCTCATGATCCAATCGATTGTAGATACTCCTCTTTGGATCGAGAGGATGACCTAAAAATAAGAGAAAAAATAGAAAAGGGTGGATTAATGAGATAGATAGGTGGATTTCCTAGTGAAATCTAGATCCAAGAAGCACTAGACTTCCTTGGAGGCTATCAATCCACTCTTTTAACAACTAAATTCTAAAAAATAGAAATAGACGCTTACATGGAATAAAGAAAGTAATAAAATCAATGCAAGAAATGCTTTTGAAGGGAAACAAGTGATTTTAATTAAAATTGTAATAACTTATTAAAAACTAGTGCTAAAATGTAAAAACCTAATTCAACAAATAGTTTAAC
The DNA here is from genome assembly GCA_037957365.1 of Torreya grandis. Lineage (NCBI taxonomy): Eukaryota > Viridiplantae > Streptophyta > Pinopsida > Cupressales > Taxaceae > Torreya > Torreya grandis. The sequence continues at coordinate 2,528,715 of JARHVA010000703.1, read as the reverse complement.
CCTATGTGGTGTGACAAAAACTAAAAAACCAAAATTTGGGTGAAGGTTGATGGGTGAAAATTGCTTGCTATTTTAGGCAAATAAAACACAGAGTGATCGATGCTAGTCACTTTACAACCATTACTAATTAAGGCAATCCATGATGGTCAGGGGATGACTGATGTTGGTCAAAGGTGATAGGTATTGATCCTTGTAGTTTCAGGTTTGGGGTAAAATAGATGTTGGGTGAGTTGTAAGAAGGCTTCAAAGGCTATTTCTAGATTAGACATTGGTTGTGAGGTTAGAATAAATTCCCAAAAGTATTAAACTCAAGATTTAGATAGTCAGGTGACTGGGAATGGTTTATGGGTGCTTGTTGGAAGATGGAGTGCTTAGAGTTGTAGAACTCCAATATAAGGGGGAATATGAGAGAGATGGGGAAATGGGTGAAAATAGTAAAAGGCATTGAAATTAACAACTAAACTTGATATAAGTGAAAAAACTTATCTCTAGAGTTGGTTGGCCTAGAGAAGTGTTGAGGTTAGGTGTAATCTACTTGGGATCCTAGAGCAATGCAGGCAGAGGAATGGTGTTAGAGATCTTCGTCATGAGTTGCTGGGGCACTTTGATGTCTCTAGTATTTTTTTTTGGTTCAAATAGAAGCTTGGATTAGTTTGAGAACTAATATTCTCATATAAGAAGACATTTCAACCTCCTTGAGGTAGGGTCTTTGGTCTTCATTAAGTAACTGATGTCGATCCTAGTCAACCAGCATCAGTTGACGGATGACCGATGTCGGTCAAGGAGAATAAGTCCAAACTTTTTAAATTTAGCTATTTGCACTTAAGGTTAGTTTTTAAGACCAACATAAATGGTCCAAGGTTAATAAATTAATCATTAGGATGTATGAAGAATAAGTATAGAGGCTTATGGCATTAAATGTCTAGGTGGGAAATAGTCCTAAGGCTAGGTGTCGATCATTTAGCCATGGGTTTAGGTGAGGAGATGTAAATAGGCCTATTTAAAATAATTAAATTAGTAATATTATCCAAATGGGGTGAATGGGTGTGTTGAAGGATTTTAATAATTAATCCTAACCCAAGGGGACCAAGGGGGTCAAGGGGTATTTTATGAAGACTAAAACCATGCAGTTTTCTAGTGTCTACACTACCTTTTGGAAGTTCTACTAGGTCCCATGACTTGTTATTAGCTAAGACATCCATTTTCTCCTGAAATGCTCTTTTCCATTTGGCACTATCTACATATTCCAATGTTTCTTGATAACAACTAGGTTTACCATCCTTAGAAATCAAAGTAATTGAAATATTGGAACTACACATATTAGGAGGACACTTGATCTGTGTAGATCTCCATATTGGTCATGGAGGTGTTTCTTCATGTTCTAACCTTCATACTGACTGCTGAGGTGTTTCCACAAATTTTTTAAATCTTTAACATCTTCTCCATCGAAGAATAACTGAATTTCCTTAATTTTAGAATCTAAAGATGTTTCAATTTCAACCTTGACATGTTAATGTTTAGGTTTATGTTCTTCTTTCATTTCAGCATTTGATTTTATAAAAGGTGACTCATCAAACTCTACATCTCTACTAATGATTATTTTATGTGCAATAGGATCCCACACTCTATATCCCTTAACACCATCTACTTTACCATACCCAAAAAACATGTAATTATTGGGTCTTGGGTCTAACTTTGAATGTTGATTCTTATTAGTAAGAGCATAAACATTACAACCAAAAATTTTCAAATCTGAATAGTCACATGGATGTCATGTTCATACTTCTTCAAGAATTTTATAGTCTATTACAACTAATGATGAATGATTTATCTAAATTTACATTATTGAGTATGTTACTTGCTCTCTCTAGAAGAGTCCTATTCATGCATTTAACAACTCCATTTTGTTGTGGTGTATAGTTGGTGGTTTTATGCCTTTTAATCCCAACTTTCTTGAAATAGTTATAAAAATCAAAGGCTGTAAACTAGCCTCCATTGTATATTCATAGTCATTTGATTGACCTACCAATTTTCTTCTCAACCAAAGCTCTAAATTGCTTAAATACACCAAAATCATCATATTTTCTTTTAAGATAATAAATCCATACTTTTCTAGAGAAATCATCTATAAATGTAACAAAGTACAACGTTCCTCCATATGAATATAGGGGTTGGGTACCAAATTTAAAAATGAATATAGTCAATAATACCTTTTACTTACATGACTTCTTGCTTGAAACTTCCATCTAATTTATTTCCCAAAAACACAGTACTTGCAAAAATTCAAATCTAGGATTTTAAACAAGGAAGTAAATCATAATTTTTAGTACCTTTAACCTTTTTCACTCATGTGGCCCAAACGTAGATGGCATGTACGAGCAGGGTCTTCTATTATTTTAGATACCACAATTGTTTGTCTCATACCCGCACTCACTTGTAATATGTAAAGGTTTCCAACTTTTAGAGCCTTCATTACAACTAAGGCACCCTTAGACACCTTTAGAGATCCACCTTGCCGTGTGAACTTTGTTAGGATGTGAAGTCACTATTTATAATTACTATTCATAGTTACTATTCACCATCATTATTCATGTGATGAGGTGGTAGTGCGAGTTGGTAGTGACTAGGTGAATGAGGTGGCTCTTTATTGATGTGGCATGGTCCACATGAAATCTTTTATTGAATAAAATATTGAGAGAGAAATGGGATGAATTTATATGATGTGTGACTTTTGGAGGCATGTGGGAACAAAAATCTTCACCATGTGCTTGTGGGGCGTATTTATCTATGGGCCCTTTTGGTTGGAGTCAAAAATATGATTGAGGCATCTTTTGACTCATGTGAGTGCACATGGATTGTAGGGACATTGACCACTATGCTTTATTGGAAGTCACATTTGAAGTAGGGACAATATGTTTGGGTCACATAGAGGTGGGATCCTCAAGTCAAAAGTGGAAGCATCTTTTAAATATCAAATGTGAGGGAGACAAAGGTTCTTATTCATGAATAGTGTGGCCATATAGAGGGTGGTGCAATTTATTCTCTCTTTTCTTTATTCATCCTTAATTATTTTCTCTCCATTTGTAATCAATAAATAAATGACACTCTCTTATGTGTTATTATAGTTGAAGCTTGAGAAAATAAGCTTGTATTTTTCTAGTTTGCTAAAAAGATCTATAAATCTTGAATGCTTGTGTGAAGCATTGAAAGAACAGTGTTTTGAAGAAGAGATTTATTGAAGAGATTGATTTTGAAGTTAATAGAAGGATACATCTGTCATTTGCCTTGTGGTTTTTCCTTGCACTTAGCAAGGTTTCCATGTTATCTACTTGTGTAATGTGATTTTCTCTATCATTGTTATTTCTACATTTAAATTATTTCACAATAGGATATTATTTCCTAAAAAAATTATAATGACATGAATCTAATTTACTCAAATAAATCAAATTTCATTTAAGTTCTAGTACATATCTAACTTTTATTAGAGTCCTAACCATGCCATCAAACATTTTTATCTTAATGCTACCGATCCGTTCAGTCTTACAAGAAACATTATTACCCATAAGAACAAAAAATTTGTCAAGGGTTTGGTAAGAAGAAAACTAACTCCTATATGGACATATGTGATGTGTAAAACCAAAATCCAACAACCAATCATGATGATAAGAGGAAATATTACAAACAAATAAAAATTCATCAGTCATACCTTCACTTGTTTCTACTTGATTTGCTTCACCTTCTCTCCTCTTGTAAAAATCCTTCTTAATATGCCCTGCTTTACCACAATGCCAACACTTTGCCTTACTCTTCCTAGCTCATGACTTAGATTTAAATGTGCCTCTAGAGCTTTACCCTATTTCTCTAGATCTTCCTTTCATAACCATAACTTTAGGAATAAAGGTATCTAGATTAAATTTTATCCTCGTATCCTTATCCAACAATGCTCCCATAACATAATCGTAGTCAAGCTCATCAGTTATGTTGAAGATTATATAAGTTACTATATGATCCCAATAATCTGGTAGAGTATATAACAAGGTGATGTCCTTGTCTTTATCATCCACTTTCACACCAATACTATTCAATTGACGTAACAGAGTATTGCAAATATTTAAATGGTTAATAATTTTCATTCCTTCCATCATTTGTAATGTATACACGTGCCACTTCGAGTAAATATGATTTTTTTATAGATTTTGTCATGTATATGCCTTCTAATCTGGTCCATAAGTCTACATAGTCTTTTATTCAGCTATGCTGAAAAAACCTCATCTACTAAACACAATTATATTATACCGAGAGATTTTATATCCATCTCTTCCCAATCATCATCATTCATCGTCACAAGTTTCTTTTCCTTTCATTCTAAGTCTTTGTGCATCCCCTATTGTACCATCACATCATGTGCTTTGAGTTTCTACAACTCAAAGTTGATCTTGTCGTTAAACTTATCCACCTCAAACTTTCCATTCGTAAATTTTGCCATTTGATACTATAGAAAAACACAAATTCAGAAACAGTTACTGTAAAACAAGAGTAACCTTGTTTTGATATGACTTGTTAGGAAACTAGACACTTCGTAACAATAAATAACCAATAAACAGAATATAAATTTACAATAATAAAGATAATTCAACAAAACATGTGAGACAAAACACCATAATTATATGGTAAAATCTTAGTGGAACTAAGAAAACATCCACGGTACAAGATATTAGACATTATTAACTCAAGATGAATAGATTGCATGTAGATTCATTATAGTTTACATGTGAACTCCACAAAGATAAATACACCTAATTAACAAAGCACTGCTAGAATTACTCCTAAAAATGGAGTGCAAAAATACCATTAGGACTTTCCTTTCTAAAAATAAAATTCGATAAAATTCGTCTTCCCTGAAATAGGGGTTTGACTTCTTGATTTTTTGCTTTTAGTGCATTGCCCTTGAACCCCCACTAGGGGCATCACCGCCCCCCTGGACCCCCTACAATAATAATGGGGTAATGTTGCCCTCGATACCCCCTTGTTGGGAAGTGGGCTAAAAATTGTGGTGCAAAAGAATCCAACATTTAATTTTATTGTCACATATCTAACAACGATGAATATAAAAACTCTTCCAAAAAACAACTATAAAACCTTAGCGTTTTCAACTAAAAAGGGGCTTAGAATTCAAAAGTAATTTGATTCAATTTTTTTTTTTTTCAAATGGCAAACAATAATTATAAAAATAACATTTCACCATACATTGTCTAATACTTATCTACTCTTAATGTCCAAATATGGAGGTAGAAAAGGGAACAAAATACCACAATTTTTGAAAGCCCCTCGGAAATGCTCAAACATTGCAAATTTTGTGAAGGAAACCATGAAGGAATAACTTACATTTGCTCCTTCATACTATATATGTCATTTTTAAGATACAGCCATAATAAACTAGTCTTGTTTTCTACGCAATCGTTTGCCTTCCCTAAGAAGTATGTAATATGGACTGAATTGTTTTTATAGACTGATTTTTCTCCAACAATAGTATGGAGGCATCTCAAAGTCTGGCCAGAGGTTTCATCAAGGATATTTTATAAATCCTTACCTTCCTTCCCTCACATAATATAAAACTATTGTTAGAAAAGTAAATGGCAAAAGCTACATATCTTAAGATTTGGAATATAAGTAAAGCAGAAATATAAAAGCAAAAGTGCACAAAAGATTTCAAATGATGCAACATGCGCCCGGGACTGATCTGTTCATCTGCTATTTCTCTACCCAAATCACAAACATGGTCATGCATTCCCAAAACATAACCAAAGTCCCCATCCTCGTCTATCTCTTCTTTGGCTGCAACAACACGTCCCCATCCTCGTCTATCTCTTCTTTGGCTGTAACAACACATCTATCTTTTATGGTGTCAAGTGAATGCTCATCCTTTCCAAGATATAAAGAAACATGCAATATCCAAAAATATTTGTTGTTCCTCACTATCTGGAGCGTTAATGCTTAAGGGATTTGTGAAAAATGATAAAAAATTTAGGTATATATTTTTTATAAGCTCAACTCCATCCTTCCTCTACTCCTCCTCCACCTGTGTATCCTACCCGCTATTCTTCCTCCACCCACGTACCCTATCTCAATTTTTTCTTAAAACATTTTTAAAAAATATATTGGATAAATTTTGACTAATATTAAAAAATCAATATAAACAGACGTCTTAAAATATTTTTTTATTATGTGACATCCCTATGAATGTTTTGTGATCCATAAAAAATGTTTAATCCTTAGTAAGATATAAGGGGTTACCATTGTAAACCGTCAAATATCCAGATGATAGTGAATTAAAACCATCTTAAAATTAAAAGAAGGGAGAATGTATTAATGTAATTTTTAAATTTAAAAACAAAACTTGTATCTCATTTTTTTCTATTAGATTTTTGAAATCAAAGAATCATTAGATTTAAAATGTATTTGTAATATATATATATATTAAAATGGCTTAAGGACTTTATTTGGACTGAAGTTTCTTTTAAATTAATTTTTAAACTTTTTAAAAATTTAAATCATATCAATTAGTAATTAACAATTTTATGTTCAAGGTGTATAAATATTTACACTTATCTATTTTTAAAAAAATAAATAAATATTTAAAAGTATATAAGTGAGTTTTTATTTTTTCAAGTGATTGTTCTAGTTCAATGATCTTAGAATGGAATACATTTTTTATGAAGAAGTTAAGTTTAGGTCTTGAAATTTTGAACTGATGTCTTTTTTTTTAAAAGAACGTATGAGACTAATGATAATTTTTAAACCTTTAATCTCTCTTAAAATTTACATGTCCTAATTAATTGTTGAATTCCATACCTCATATCAAAAGAAATATAAGATCGAGAGAGTACGATTCATTTTTAAACAATATAATTATAATTAATTTTTTCTTGATTGCTTTTAAAAAATCATACAAATAATAATTTTTAAGTTAAAGATTTATTTTTTTAATATTTTTTATTCTTTAATAAATTTTAAATATTAAATTAATAAAAACCATACATCAAAATAATAATAATAATAATATTAAATTTAATAATGATTTACACAGTCAACTAAAAATTATAAAAAAGCTTGAACTGTTCAAATTAAAACTGAATAAGCTCTAAGATGCTAGACTAAACCTCGATTCCCCTAATTAAAAACAAACAAACAAACAAACAATCTCACAACTCTATACCACTATATACGATTTCAATATAAACCACCAAAATATTTAATTTTCAATAACTATCAGAGCCCCAAAAATATATACATAAATAGAAATGCCTTCGGCCAGTAAAGTATCACTCGTGCAGCTGGTTAATAATTGTTTTCAATATATCCATGGCTTTCCACTCTTCCTTTGTATTCACGGTTACAATACACCCCTTCTTCGTTTCATGAACAAATAAGCTGGATGCCCACTTCCAGCCCGAGGCTATTTCTTTTTCTTCAGGTAGTACGGTTGTAATTATCCAGTCTCCCTCATAACCCCGCCTTTCAACTACACCGCATACGAAGACTGCACTCAGCGGCTGTGGCTGCGGCTGCGGCTTCCAATCATGTGATTCGCATTTATAAAATTCAAAGACAGCGTCGAAGCCAATCAGGTGGGCGAAGAGATTTGCGTTTAATTTGGACTTCGCTCCATCTACAGCTTTTCCGATCACAGTCATACCATCTGACGGCACTCTCTGAATTTCAACACAAAATATAAGAGAGTTTGATAACAGTAATTCATGGTGGGCTAACTTAATTTTGACATTACACCACTTCACTATTATAAAGTACAATTAACTCTATTGTCAATCGTATTTAACTTTAAGTACAAGCAATCGAAAATATAATTACCCTTAACAGAGGAATGTTTAGTACCTGCAATCTCTGAATGCAATTCCGTATGCCTCCATTGCCTGCCTCAATTAATAGAAAGTTTGATATTTTCATTTTTTCGATACCCGTCATATGATGCAGCTTCCAACATCTCTTAATCGTAATCCCCTCTAAGTATAAGAACCCTTCTTCCTCTGTACATCCCCTCTTTAAGGATAAGAACTCTTCTTCCTCTGAATTTCTTGCCAGATCAGGTAAATTCTTACAGGGCCTCAATTCGTAACAACTGGGTGATAAATCCACTTCAATCAGATCATCAAGGTCTTGAAGGATGAGAGATTGAAGGCTAGGACAATGCTCTAGACTAACTGAGACCTTTTCTAGAAGATTCACATTGAGAATTTCTATTTTACCAAGGCTCATCATGGGAGACTCAGGGTCTCTGCTTTTATGAAAAGCTAGTTCCCCATTTAATGTTAAGTCCCTCAAAACCAAACTTTTGAGCTTAGAAAGGTGTCTAAGAGATTCTGAGAAGGACCGTCCTTCAATACAGAAGGGCTCCCCATGAGAAAACTCGCCTGTCAGCTCCAGCTCTTCCAGCTGACTTAACATTCGCAACGATGAGCATGAGAAGTCTTCCAACCCGCAATCATCAAGCCTGAGTTTTTTCAACTGGAAAGGGGCCTGGAATTCAAAAGTATTTTGATTCAAACTATCATTTTTTCAAATGGCGCACAATCCTTATAGAACTAGCATTTCACAATACTTATCTACTGTTTATGTGGATATATGCAGGGAGGAAAGGGAAGAAAATACCATCCTATCGGTCTGCCACATTTTTTTAAAGCGCCCCCCGGATATGCTCAAACATTGCAAATTTTGTGAAGGAAACCATGAAGGAAAAACTGTCGTTTGCTCCTCCATACCATACACGTGAAGACGAAGCCACAGTAAATATGAAGAAATAACTGTCGTTTGTTCCTCCATATAATTGTGGCGAAGATGAAGCCAGAACTCTGAAAGACGAAGCCACAATAAACATGTCGTTTGTTCTTCCATATAATTGTGTCGAAAATGAAGCCACAATTCGCGAAGAGGAAGCCACAATAAACATGAAGGACTAACTGTCGTTTGTTCCTCCATATAATTTTGGCGAAGACTAAGCCACAATAAACTAGTCTTGGTGTCTGGGCAATCGTTTACATTCCCTAAGAAGTATGTAATACTGACTGAATTTTTTTTATAGACTGAATTGTCTTCAGAAATAGTATGGAGGCACCTCAAATTCTGGCTGCAGGATTCATCCAGGATATTTTGGAAATTCTTACCTTCCTGCGCTCACAAAATATAAAAGTATTGTCAGAAAAATAAACGGCAAAGCTACATATCTTAAGATTTGGAATATAAGTAAAGCAGAAATATAAAAGGAAAAGCGCACCAGAGATTTCAAATGTTTGGGATGCCACTGGCGACTGGGACTCATCTGTTCATCTGCCATTTCTCTACCCAAGTCCCGAACATGGTCATGCATTCCCAAAACAAAACCAAACTCCTCATAATCGCCAATCTGTTCTTTTTTTACTGTAACAAGACTCCTATCTTTTAGCGTCTCAAGTGCATGCTCAGCATTCCATCCGGATCCTTTCCATATTGTCATAGCCATATCCTCCTCTTTAAATATAAAGAAACATGCAATATCCATAAATATTTGTTGTTCCTCACTATCCAGAGCGTCAATGCTTATTTTGAGCATCTGTCTTATTTCTCCAGGCAATATGTTACGAACTTTAGTCAATTCCCACTGCCAATAGTGCTTATCCCCGCCATAAACATGGCTACCCAGGACCTGCAGAGACAAAGGCAAACCTCCGCAACATTCCACAAAGCTTTTAACCAAGTCCTCATATCCAATGGCAGGACCTGAAGTGCCGAAAGCATGTTGACAGAAAAGCTCTGTGCTATTATCTAAATCCATCGCCTTCAAATTATACTGACAAGTAATTTTAGCTCGCTTAAGCACCCTCTCATCCCTAGTAGTGACAACCACCAAACTCCCCCAAGTCAATCTATCTCTAGGAAATAGACTATTTAACTGATCCTCATTATCAACATCATCTAAAACAATGAGGAAGGTTGAATCTGGGTCGCACCTTTCTAAGCGACTACTCAGACGAGAGTATCCTTCATCTATATGTTGTAATTGGTCATCTTCACTAAACAAATGCTTGAGAAGCTTACTTTGCAGAGAAGGCAATTCACCTTTGGTGGATACTTCCCGCACGTCGAACAGAAAACAGGCTGCAGAGTATTCTGAACGCCTTCTGTTGAAGAATTCTTTAGAGAGAGTTGTCTTCCCAATCCCTCCCATACCAAAGATGCCAATTATGTTTGCTTTCTCCTTCATATCTTTGAAGACCTGTGTTTCAAAATCTTGTACAAGTACATCAAGTCCTACTGGACTTTTGGCCACTGGTAAAGGCCTTGTTCTTTCTACCACTTTTACAACAGCGGTGGCTATGTCTTTGCACCACTCCTTTGTACAATGGCATATCCCTTTAATGGGGTTGTCTCCCCCATTAACAATCTCTTCCTCTTTTACTAACTCTTTACACAGCTTTTCATCATTACTGAAAAATTGCAGGAACAAACAAACTTTTGATTACAAAAACGTTCACGGAAAATAACGAGACATTCAACCAAATAAAAAAGCCATCAACAATCAGACCCATTCAATAAAGAAGTCTTACTGATTAATATTGTTGAAATCGTAGCCAGAGATTTTTGAAGCAGAGTATAGGGCTCCTCTCCACTGGTGAATTAGAAAAGAAGGGTACCTGCCCTTCTTTTCTAATTTATTGAAGGCATCTGCGTACACACCATTTTCTATGTAGCGGAGTTCCCAAGGCTGCACACCATAAAACACAGGAATAAACAGAGCTTTTGTTTGTTGTAGCATAAGGACGAGCTCATCTAAACACCAAACGGAGTCTGCATACCCTTTTGTAAAGATCGCGATTTGAACTGAGGAAGAGCGAATCGCATCTCGTAGGGTGGAAGGAATTGAATCTCCTGCCTCAAACTCTCGAGAATCAAGAAATGCCCGGCAATTCCCATCTTGGATATACTTGTGAAGTAGCAGAGCCAGGGTATGTTTGACATCTGGGCCACGGTGGTTGATGAATGCATCGTATAATTTTAGGGATACCATTGCTTTACTGGTGTTGCGTTGAGACTGAAAGCGCACCTGAGGAGCCTGTTGTTGGGACGAAGAAGAAGCAGCAGCCATGTGTGGATGACTTTAGAACTCAAAGTGTGAAATGTTAGACAAGATGTATGGAAAGGAAAACTGGGAGTGGTATGGATTTGTGTGGACAATAAAGAAATATAAATAGATGATAAAGGAGATGATTCTCTGCCCCCTACCACGAAGAAGTAAAAGAAAGAGGGAGGAAAATGCAAAGCCGCGTTTTAGACGCTGTGGGGACTTCGAGTTTAAATTTGGCAGGCGGAGATGATTCTCTGCCCCCTACCACGAAGAAGTAAAAGAAAGAGTGAGGAAAATGCAAAGCCGCGTTTTAGACGCTGTGGGGACTTCGAGTTTAAATTTGGCAGGCGTTTAAACGTTTTTCACCTTTTAACCCGTAAATTACAGCCCCAATTTTTTTTATTTATTTTATACGTATTCCCAGATGGGCAAAAATTTATAAAGACTGTCAATATAACGTTCAAAAATTAAAAACAACGGTTTTATAATATAATGCTGCGGTAACCCTAGACCCTACAGGGTAAGCCTGGATCCTATATACCCCCACTCCGCGCCCACTGACAATTCCATATCTCTCTTATTTTGCCGGCTCTGTTTAGTGAATACGGACATTAATTAAATGCTGGATTTGACTGATAGAAGGTTCCACGATTTTTGTATGCATAGTTTATTGTTAAAAGCTACAGAGTTATGTGACATGTCTGAAGTAGGTGCGTAATTGAGAGATTTTTGCCATGCTTGGGCAGAGAAAACACATGCAGCCTCCAATTCAATGCGCATTGAATGCCTAAGTAGGTGTTACTTATATTCTCGTCTCATGAATCATGAGAAGTGAGGTTAAATTTGGTAGCTGTTTAAACATTTTTGAGATTTTTACTTGTAAAATACAGTGATAATATAATTTTAACCGTATCAAACGATGGGTAAAAAATCATATAACCTGTCATTATGACGTTCACAATGAAAAATTCGCTGTTTTAAAATTATTAATGGAAATTGGGACCCAACGCTAGGACATGCCTAAATGCATTATAATTTATGTGAGTGTGATCGTATCACCGTTATCCAGATTCAGAGGCTAGTGGAAACATAGATCAATAAATATTCAAAAACATAAAAGATTTCGATAGGCCAAGGGAAAAGACAAATAGAGTCCAGACCACGTGAAGGCATCATTATTATATAGATTTTGAACCCACGTAGAGTAACGAGTTGTTTATGGACGTCGGACGGTAATGGACCATATTGGGCGATCCCCATTCCCAGGTTCCCCACTTGCAGTTTGTGAATCTTCCCAGTTCCCACTGTGTATCTATTGTTTTATCGTTCTGCATTGAATGCGCAGGTGCACAAACGACTCATTTTTCCTTACCTAGGTAAACATAGAAATCAAAGGCAAAACCGACGCTCTTACCTATTCGCATTGAATCGCCAATCCATTATCCCTGTTTGTCGTTTAAGGGTAAATTGACCAGTGACTTCAAGTTCAGAGTTGATGTCTTTAACATTGTTTTTAACCTAGACAAACGTAGTGGCATTGCATGGTGACTCACATGTCGTTATAGAGAGTCACAGGGGATGGAGCGGATCACAAATTACAATGGCCGGGTTCTGGTTTGACTGTCTCATATATCACACATCAAGATCAATAAGCTTCAAGCCGACTATCTCATAACCGTAAGATGGTGGAGCTTTCCCTCTAAAAATAAATCAAGATGGTGCATATTTGATGGAAGCCATCTGCTCAGGAAATTTCTCGTGTCCAACGGACTGCCCTCCATGGCATGGGAGGCTTCAACCAGAGCTCACAAATCTCAAAATCCTTTTATCTTTTGCGAGAATGAAGACATGGTTTTCTTTGCTTTCAGTGGTTCTGAAATTGTCCAGGGCTTTCTCAACGTGAACACTGAATTTGGAGAAGGAGATATCAACACTAACAACGATCTACTTAAGTTTTTGAAAGATAACAATGGCGATCCAACTCCGGTTCATTAAGGCCTTCTACATGGGTTTCTCAACATCATAAAAAAATCTAACCTTCAGCAGAAGGTTGGTAATGCCATGTTTTGTTCGGAAGCATCTAACTCTAAATAAATTCTAGATTCTTGGAGGTAAATTTTAATTCCATTCAACTCATTTCACACATTTTATAAATTTATTTGGAATAACTCAAAAATCATATAGAATGATTTGTATGGACTAAAAATTCTGAAAATTTTATAGAGAACTATTTTGCAAGATAGTCAGCAACAATCTTGTTCATAGAAATGATAATTTTGATTGAAAGGTAAATATCCCAATTTGTGTTCACGAAATAAGACCCCCTTATAAAAATTTCAATGGTTTTTTACCATTAGATTCTTTTGTTGGCCATATTAGTTGCATGTAGAATGAAGTCGAAGGAATGAGCAAGCCATAGTTTTCACAGGCCATGGTTTAGGTGGGGCAATGGCAGCCATGGCAATGCTCTAGATGCTCACTAATACCATTGCAAACAAAAATAAGACTAGGACAAACCAAAACCTTCCACTCTATCTAACATTCAGTTGTCCTCTACTTGGAGACCAAAGGCTTGCCCAGGTAGTTGGTAGGAAAAAATGGTGTCACAAATTCTGTCATCTAGTGTCTAAGCATGACAATTTTTCTAGGGTTCTGGTTGCACCCATCTAATTAACTCATCAGCCATTGAAAGCCCTGCTCCATTTTCTCTACTTATCTATGGAAGCTCACAATGACCATAATTCTTATCATTTCCCTCTTTCAAATAACCAGGGCTGTAATTTTCTGAGGGATGTTTTGCACCATACCAAGTTTGCAGGAACTTACTACACGTATAAGGATAATTTTATTATAAGTAGGCAAAGCACTTATAAACCATTGGGCTGCAACTTCTTATGTTCAGAAAAGGGTGGTGCTTGCTTTAAAAACATCGTAGCATTGTTGCAGATGCTATCTTTTACATTGCAAGATATGGATCTCTGATCCTACTGTGATTTTTTCATGGAGTATATTAAGCATGGGAAAATGTTAGAGCACAATTTCAGAAACCTGGCCTCTGTAGGAGATCTTGGCAGAGGATATGCTGATGCAGAAGATCCTTATGAGATTGGAGTTGCTATAGCCTTGGAAGGTGCTGGAGTTCAAATTCAGGTACTCTATACTAAATTCAATAGCTTCTTGTTGGAAATATGTGGCAAAACCTTATTGGAAAGTATAGAATAGAAAAACAATTGTGCACACATAGTCTTCAGTTATATACTTTCTACTTATACAATAAAATTTGACTTTTCATTTGTGTTCATTTTGTTTTCTGTTTCCATTCTATAATTAAAGTTTAAAGTTTAATGGATGGGTTTGTAAGAGAAGTCTATGGATAGTGGAAGCTGAAGATATAAAATTGTGAAGCAAGTTATGTAAGCTCTTTCTGGGTAGATATTTTACTTGAGAGTTAGCAAGTGTAGACGATAAGAGTAATAGGCATAATTTGAAAAAGTAATGGAAAAAAAGTCATTAATTTGCCTTCAAACATTGGAGAATTAGACTATTTTATTATGGGTGGAGTAAGTTTAATTTTATGTTATATGTTTTTGACTTATTATTATTAAGAAAATTTAGTAACTTTTTTAGTATAGAAATTTTATTGATTTTTAATTTTTCTTATGTTGAAAAATTTTAAATGAGATATTTTGAGAATTATATGTAAACAAGTGATTTATATTTTTATTAGTTTTAAAATCTTAAAAAAAGTCATTCATACTAATCCAATTAAAAAAAAAAAAATTAATAGGAAAAAATCTTAAATTAATGAAAGAAATTTTCAGCCCTCACTAGTTTAAGTATTTTTTTTTTGTTGAAATGAAAATTTAAGGCTCCTATTCTAATAGAAAAGATTCATTTTATTCCTCTACATTGTTACGATTCCATTGGACCAACCTCATATTGAAAATAGGAGCCCAAGTCCCTTCCATGACAGAGCATCCTCAAGGCAATATGTCTAGCCACAGTGAACATTCTTTCCTTGCAATATGGGCAATATCAACAAGCTTTAACTGATTTCTATATAAAAACTATGAAAGTCAAAAATGAAAAATGAATGTCATGTGCAAGGTGACATTAGTTTAAAAATTGTCACAATTTTTTTTCTTGACGAGTAGGGGTGACCGTCAAATTTAAACTCTGATGAGAACAACGCACATCGTCAAACAAAACTATAACTGGCCATCTAGTATAATTAAAACTCAACCCCATATTTTACTTATATAATCTCCTCTCTGGTTATTACAATATTACTTCACTCATTGGGTACATAGTGGAATAAGAAGCCCAAAGATATGGCAAAGGCACAGTTTATGCTAGTATTGGTTTTCATGGTATCTGTAGCCATCTGGGGTTCTTCGCAAGAGTAGTGGATTCAATGAACTTATGCAATAAATAG
This sequence comes from Torreya grandis, assembly GCA_037957365.1. Lineage (NCBI taxonomy): Eukaryota > Viridiplantae > Streptophyta > Pinopsida > Cupressales > Taxaceae > Torreya > Torreya grandis. The sequence continues at coordinate 2,513,164 of JARHVA010000703.1, read as the reverse complement.
AATGTGACTGGAGTGATTTTTGATAAGAATAGAGAGAGAACATTTACACCATTTGCAATCATAATATGTTTTTGTTGCTTCTCAATTAATGGCAAAAGGAGAAGTTCACTTGCCCAACGATAAGATTCAAAGGGTATTTATGAAACTTTAATTTTAATTTTTATCTATTTTATTTGTTCATATATTAATCCATAACATTTGTGTTGGATTTTATTTGCAATCAAGCTATGGATCCGACGGCCTACACTAAGGCCGTAATTTTTCATCACAGTATCTCTTGTACTGCGATACAAGAGATTTTATTTCAGGGTTTGTTGACTTCCTTCTCACATGTTTCTCCTCTCTCTGTCATTTTCCTGGTACTTATTATAAACCCTATTTGAGATTTTGTTGAGTTCTTTTTTTGTAAGATAGGGCTAAGGGTTTTAAATGATTTTTATAAGGATTTATCTGTATGGCAAGCATAAAATTTGTTAGTTATAAAAATGTTATCGAAATTGCTTTTATGGTACATGTAATATTGAATATTAAGTTAAATTGTTTCTATCATTAGTAGACTTAGGGAGCATGGGCATGATTAGATCTTTAGAGATTTTCAATACATTATTTTATTTTCAAGATACATAATGATTTATGGCTTTCTATTTAGATTCATGTTTGCTATTGTTTACAACAACATGAAAAATAAAATTGACATTGCTCGTCATTTTCACATGCTGTCTGGTCATGATTCATGGACAACATAAATTTTATGCTTGCCCACCACTAATTGATAAAATAAATGATTTATTATTCTTACAATTTGAATATTTTCATGTTTATTTTTTTTTTCTTACTTGAACTTTTAAAAGAATGTTACTAAGTTTTGCAATTGAAATAAGATTGTAAGAAAATATTAAATTATGTACAACTTCACATATGGTATTATATTGGCACAATCGTGGCACTTTCAAACAAACCATGTAATATGAACATATATTTCAGAATTTGTATTTTTTGAAAATAAAGCCAACTATGTTAATGCTCATAAATGACTATAATGCCTCAATCACAGTGTAAACGTCCAACTAGCTTTGATTAGATGAGGGGGGTCCTCAACGCATCATCTCTAATAAGCCTTATAATGATATTGATTTTTTTTAATAAATATTCATCCACAACACAGGGCTCTAGGAGAGAGAACTATAGTGGGGATGATAAGATCCCAATCATTTTAGGTCATGTTTACTTGAGAAGTAATAAATGGAAGAAATTAATTTTCTTAAATTATGTTTGGTGTGAAAATTTGTGAATTTTTTTTGTTGGGAAAATTTATTCAACTTTTTTTCCATGGAAAGGATAGATTATTATGAAAAGAGGAGGAAGTTAAAAATATAACATGTAATGAATATCTTGTTTATTATAATTTTTCAAATTGATAAGATTAAAATTATGAATTTAGTAAATAATCAAATTGATAAGGTCAAAATTATGAATTTAGTAAATAAAATCTTCTTAGATATAATATAAGAATTGTATGTGATCATTCGATGATTATGGGTTATATTTTAAATGCATCAAAAATATTACATCAAATTATATTATTTCTTAGATACATTTACACATGAATATGATTTTATTTATATCAATAATATATCTATTATTATATCATTTTATTATATGAAAATATATATTTTTGTATTTACATAAAAATTATGAAAGTCAAAAATGAAAAATGAACGTTGTGTGTAAAATTACATTAATTTAAAAACCGTCACAAAAAAATTTCTTGACAGATAGGGGTGACCGTCAAATTTAACCCCATCCCTGATGGAGAGGACACAAAGATTGAGATGTAGACCAAATCCACATCTAGCTATCATTCTATGGAGTTAGCATTTATGTTTTAATTTTTATTTAATTTTTTTGTGATCCTACAATCTATAGAGGATATTGTGGACTACTAGAACTTCAATGCATTTAATATTGTTTGGTAGCCGAGCTCAAACACTTTGTGATTTTTTTAAGGATATATAGATCCTTCTGTCTATTGTTATAAATATTTGGCAATTCAATGTTTTTAGTATACATAAGGTGTGTCCCAGTCCTAACTGATAGAATGTAGTAAGAGAATGTGTAGCCAGTACTGGTTGCAAAGTGTACCAAAGCACGGCTAACCAAGTCATCTTGTTTTTATGTTGTGTCTGATCTAAGTTCTAAAGCACAGTGTCCAACGAGTAGTCTTGTGACTATAAGGTTAAAAGTTGAAGCTCATTAATGTTTGTAATATGAATCTCATTATCTGTTAATAGAAATTGTTTGCTTGTTTTTACATTTGTTCCACTGTGTTTATCAAATTGTTTAGTTTGTTAGTTCCTAGAAATGGTTTCAAAGCTACCTCTAAGTAATTTAGTTTCTACAATTTCGTATCAGAGCTGAAAGTTGCTTAGTTTTCTGTTAGGCCTGTGTTGGTATAATATTTTGTCCAAGCGATCGTCTATTGACTGTCAAGGTGCAGTTTTTAAGCCAAAGAAGAAAGCGCCATAGCTCGTGGCCATTAGTAGCGCTAGTCCAATCAGTATTTATTCAAGGAAAGTTTATGTTTGTATTGAGTGTGTAAACCATTAAGCATCGAAGCTCTGCACATATTCATGATGCCAATTTCTCTATTTAAATTCTTTGTATATCATTTTGTTGAGTCGCTCAAGTCTGAGATGAAGTTCGTTAGTTCAAATAAGCATCTTCACTCAATTAAAGTCAAATTAGAAGCTGTGTATGTTGATAGCCAAAGGATGTGATCCTATGAAGCTATTGAAAGGAGATCTGAGAAGACAATCATAGACAAGAAGAGCCAGAAGAAGAAGTTCATGGAAAAGCACAGCCAGCTTGGAGGACCAGTGCACAGGTTTGGCAGAGCCTTCTGGAGAAGCTCAAAAGAGTATGGAGAATGAGCACGGTATTGCTCATATTGTGAACAACTTATAGCTATTGAGATGGTTGATGAAAAGACCATCTGTGTGGTAGCCATTTTGGGTTGCCTTTAAAATCTCATTTCGTAACAACAGCACTGGTTATTGCAATGGGTGGCTTGATAAAGAAACATTGCCATGAACAAGTACAAAGACCAATGAGGTCTATGAGGAAGGATTCATAAACCTATGGTATGACTAAAGAGTTTTGTGGTGAGCTCGTGCATAGAGACAAAGCCACGAATGTTTGAAAATTATGGTGCAAGAGGTGTGTGTGAGAATGAACCATTGGCAGATCGTAGAAGTGTTAAGCTTCAGTAGCAACAGCAGCAGAATCATCGAAGAAGAGATCAGTAAGGTGATCGAACAAGAAAGAACTTAGTTATGCAACATAGAAAAAGATTGCCAAGTGCAACGGTGAAGAGAAAAAGTAGTGTGGAGAGCATCATGAGCGAAACCCAGCTTAGAATAAAGTAAAAAAGACTACTCTAAAGATAAGAAGATGCTCCAAAGATTCATCTAATGTCAAATAAAAGAGGCATGGCTTACAAAGAAGACTACTCCAAAGAGCTTTTTCCAAACCCAAATACAAGAGGCATGGAATGTGTTTAAGATCAGACCGAAGTCTCTGTGGTGGTAGTGTATTCTGCGTATAAGGCAATGTATTTCATAAAGCAAATGAAAGGTGGTGTATTTTGCATATGAGGCGGTGTATCCCACAAATCAAATATGTTAGGTGGTGTATTCCACATATAGGTGGTGTATTCTACATGTGAGGCAGTCTATTTTGTAAAGAAAATGTATAGTAGTTTGAGACCAATTTTTGATAGTTTAACTTAAGGGGGAGAATGTCTAGAATCAAGGTATGTAGTTTTGAAGATGCAGATTTAAAGAATACTCTAGCAGTCTAGAGTAAGGGGGAGCGTTGGAAAATGTGGTTATAGTCACATAGGTACTCTAACTTACCTACTCCATAAATGCGTCGAAGACCAAATCTACATTAGTTGTCATTTTATGTAATCAGTATTTATGTTTTACTTTTTATTTAATTTTTTGTGATCCTATAATCTACGGAAGATATATTGGACTGCTATAACTTTAATTCATTTAATATTGTTTGGTAGCTGAGCTCAGAGACTTCATGACTTTTCCAAGGATATCTAGGTCCTTCTACCCACTGTTATAAATATTAGACACTGCAATGTTTTTAGTATGCACAAGGTGCATCCTAATCGTAGCTGGTAGCATGTAGTGGGAGAATGTGTAACTAGTATTAGTTGTTAGGTGTACTGAAGCAGTGGCTAACTAAGTCATCTTGCTTCTATGTTGTGTCTCATCTAAGCGAAGCACAATGTCGATCTAGTAGTGTTGTGACTATAAAGTTAAGATGTAAAGCTCATTAATGTTTGTAATATGAATCTCATTAATATTTGTAATATGAATCTCATTATCTATTAATATAAATAGTTTGATTGTTTTTACATTTGTTCCATTGTGTTTATCAAACTGTTTGGTTATCAGTTCCTAGAAATGGTTTCAAAGCTGCTTGTAGGTAGTTTAGTTTCTACAAAGTTTTGGTAGATATAGTTAAACATCCAAAGCTCTCTTTTCATGGTTGCCCCTAAAAAATAACTATTTCACTCTGAGTGCCCAATGAAAATGATGATAAGGGCAGGTGCATAAGATAAGATAAATGTAAAGGGCAATGTAGAGGACATACCAGAGGAAGAAATTCAATGGCTTTATTTTGTATGAACGCCCTATATAAACATAGAAAACTAGAATTATATATAAAAGTAGTTGTATTTAATAAAAAAAGTTGCAAAGTAAGGAATATAAGATGCAAAAAAAAAAGTACAATGTTTTGAGGGATAGTTTAATTCTAGTCATCGATATTGTGAAGGAAAGGAGACATGACAAAGATAAATATTTAGCTGACTAAAAGCAACACTTCGTAAAAAATCATGTAAGGGTTAAATGCTATTGTATTTTACTACTAACCTTCATTTTCATGTTTGTTACAATTTATTTTTGAAAAATAAGTACAACACAATGTTTGATGGCTTCGCATATTTTTGCAATGAAAAATATTTGAATGTATGTTCAATGCAGATTTAAAAAATGTGAAATCATGGAATATAATAATTTCAATTTATAGTAGCTATAATTACAAACATCGTTACAGATGTGTATGAAAAATAGGAAAACATTGAAAAGGTATGTGAACAATTTGACAAACTATACACATATATATGTAAAATTAACCTTACAAAAGCATAAAGATATGGGTCGAGCTCTTAGGGTTAATTTGTTCTTATAAAATGATGTCTCAGAGCTTATGAATATGTATTTTTTTAATTTTTGGTTTGTGCATTTGAAAATTATTTCCCTATGTTGTTTTGAATGCCTTTGTTGATCAAAACTTACAATTGAGGTGAGCAAGGATTCTATCAATTCCCAATGTGAAAGGACAAAGGAAAAAAAAAAACCAATTTGAGACAAAGCCACAATTTTGTGATGCAAGAAAAAAGTGAGTAAAATACACATGAAAAAATTTATCACAGCCACAACAACATGAGTTTTGTTTGTGCAAATAAAAAATGAGCTATGCATTTACAAGGACAAATAAGTTTCAGTTTGTTTTTATGGACTGGAAGGTTTTGATAACATATGTTGTCATTGAATACAAAAGTTATTTTAAGGAATTGATATATTATATAAAATCTTAGATTATTGATATTGATGCAATAAATTATTGATTTTATTGTCTATTTGTGTTAATAAGATATAACATTGAGTTTTACATTCATAAGAATTTATTAATGGTATTCAACATCACAACATCTACCGTCTAAAATAAAATAAATATGTAAAATAAGCTTACAAGAAAAATAACATACATTTGATATGTACAAAGAAAAAAAAGTTGTGCATTTAAAATTCCAAAAAACTTTCAATTTACTTTTATGGACTGCAAGGTTTTGGTAATGAATGTTGTCACTGTAATACTAAAATCCTTTTTTGAGGATTTTATATCTCATATAAAATATTAAATTATTGACATTGATTGGATAAATTATTGATGCCATCATCCATTTGTGTTAATAAGGCATAACATTGACTTTTGCATTTGTGAGCATATATTAATGGTATTTAACATCACATCATTCCATATCTACCACTCCATGACCAATGGCATCTACGAAACTATAACATCCTTAAGGAATATTTACCATAGTAAGTCGCCCATTCCATATGTTGGCACCATCAACTAGAATGTGGCAGAGGTAGGAAGATTCTATTGTTTAACTATTGGAACCAATGAATGATGGTTGTTCAAGTTGTATGGACATGGAGGGAGGATAATTTTATTTTACAACCATGAACTTATGCTCTTTTATTGAAATAAAAAGGACTTTGGTTTACTTAATTTAGTTGGTGTTCATTAAATGCATAACAAGATGCTTCAACAGTGGATTTATGCCTTAAGATGTAGATGGTTTCCATATATGAAAACTATAACTCAATGTACACATTTGTAGACACAAAATAATTTATATTTTGAAAAGATGCAAGTCAAGTTAATTTTTATATATTGAATTGTAAGGTTTTTGTAATGGAGGTATTGAGTTTAATATTAAATTTCCTCTTAGAAATCAATATCTTAGTACATGTGAAATTTATGTTTTTATTTTGGCCTATGTATCTGAAAAGCATTACACATTAATTGAAAAAAACTTGTAGTTAGAAAGAGTAGACACATTTGATTAATGCATTTGAAAAGCACCATACATTAAAAAAATATTACTAATGTAGGAAGATGTTATTTCATATGCATAAACAAAAATAAAAAAATTGTCACAATGACTTTTGCTTTCTTCCATGTTGTATATCTAGGAAATAATTTTTGATAGGAAAATTCAAAACCAAAACACCCTTGACACACACACACATGCACATGCACATGTGCACACACACATGAACACATATGCACACAAACACACATATGCATGCACACACACAAACACATGAAACATGGTCCTTTCATGTGATAGAACAAACCAATAACAAGTGACAATAGAGGGAAGACATGATTATCTAAGTGTTGGAAAGTGTAAAAAATGGCTTACACTTGAAAGGTTCCTCTCCTAAAAAAATCATATCATTGCGATAAAAACTTATTCAAATCAATACTAAAGTCATGCCACCATGAGGTAGAAAAAAAATTAAACATAACCCATATAAACATGGAAAAATACAATTAAACATAAAACAAATTTACAATGTAAAGAATATAAAATAAAATAAAATGCAGAAAATAAAAAATATGTACAAATTTTGGGGGAAATTTAATTCTATTGATTTATAATGTGAAGTAAAGGAGACACGACATGGATAAATCCTTAGCTGTATGAGAACAAAAAATGTATAAAAAAACATGTAAGGGTTAGATCCTATTATATTGTACTACTAAACTTCATTTTCATGTTTGCTACAATTTAGTTTTGAAAAATAAGCACAACACAATGTTTGAAGGCTTCATATATTTTTGCAATGATTTTTTTTGAATGTATGTTCATTGTGGCTTTAAAAAATGTGAAATCATGGAATTTAATAATTTCAATCTACAATAGATATAATTACAAATGTCTTGGTAGATGTGTTTAAAAAATAAGAAAACATAAAAAAGGTACATGAATAGTGAAGTAAACTATATACATATGCATGTACAATTAACTTTATAAGAGCATAAAGATATGCATCGAGAACATAGATTAATTTGGTCATAGAAAATGATATATGAGCTTGTGAGTATGTAGTTTTTTAATTTTTGATTTATGCATACAAAAAATATTTTCTTGTGTTGCTTTGTTATTGGTTTGAATGCCTTTGTTGACAAAAATTTGCAATCAAGGAGAGAAAGGATTCTATTAATTCTTGACACAAGAGAAAAAAGACAAAAAAATACCCATATAGAGAGGAACCCCAATCGTTGTATTGCATGAAAAAAAGTAAAATAGACATAAAAAATAAACTTACAAGAACAATATGAATTTATTATGTGCAAAGAAAAAAATGTTGTTTTGTCAATCGACATGAACATGAAAATACTAAAAATGATACAACTTCTTTGATGCAATGGGTTGATCATACATGTGCTTCTCAGGCTGATTATATGATTGCTCCATATCTACTCGTAATGAGTGATGTTCTTCCATAATTTCTCATACAAAAGAGGTGAGATAAATTTTATGTCAATAATGGAACATGATAAGCAATTTGGATGTGCTTATATAGACATGCCAACAACATCTCTGCTATGCAAATACTTCATCCATGAAACCAATAATAAAGGCTTTCCATTATCCATTTCTAGTGGTAATGAGGAATACTCTGTGGGTTGCTCCCTCTTGATGGTTTCTATCTTGGATAACTCTTCAATTACATGAAAACCAAATTATGAGTTTTCCAACCATTTTTCTAAGGACTAATCTCTTACTATCATTACCATTTGGAAATGGTGATGGGTATTCCTTAATGTGTTGCTCTCCCTTCATGGCCTTTTCCTTATAGATAGGTAGGCTTCTTCATTTGCTACCTCATACTTTGTAGGTGCAAGCACAATTTGCCTCTTTATTTTAGATTTCTCTTCCTTTCTAGGACGCCCCTTATAATGATTTTGGTGAAGTTGTAGATGAAGCTCTCAACATTTTGAATGACAATGCCCACTCATGTTTCAATGAGTGAAATGGTTCTTTCCCATTCTCTTGGACAACTTTCCCTTCTCAACATTATGATTTGGACAGTGGTATTTACAACTTACATCATTTCTATCGAATGACATGTGCTTAGTTTATATGGGTTTCCTCTTTGCTACACCTTTAACCTATAGTGAATCTAGGGATATGTGTCGCTGACTTATGGCTTACGTATCTTCATATTATCTTATTATTTTTATCAATGTTCTTAGTATGGTTAGCCTAAGGAATAACCATGGCAAAGTAGAGTATATATAAGAGGTAGTGGTTAGTCTTTTATAATTATATTGTGAATTTTGTCCATATTACATTGTTGTGGAGGTTACCCCCTCAAAGTGGCTTAGTCATAATATTCAAGCATTCTATTCTTTTATGAATTGTTGTTGTGGATCTACTTATTTGGTTATTAATTATATGATATATTATTATAATGTTATAAATCATATACATAATTTCATTACAAGTGGTTTCAGACCTTTGATTTGGATAAGTTTTTTGCAGTGCAGGTTTTTTGAATTTGGGATCTTGAGCACTAAAAGGATGAGAAAACAAAACTTATGATCTAGAAAGAATTGATTTTTTTGTCATTGCAAATTTTTTCATGGATTGTTTTTACTAAAGAAAATAAAATAAAATAAAAAATAAATAAAAAAGTGTACAAAAAAAGTAAAGAAAATTTGTCATCTTGTGCAAATTAGAAATCATTGGATTTGTCTTTTTGAGTTGATCAAAACATTATATTCTACTAATACACTTTTTTGGGCTAAAATTTTCACCCTTGCGCACACTAAAAATCAGATTTTTCTTGGCAAGGAGAATGCAATGGTAACACCTATCGATACACTTTTTTCAGGGTTACAACCCACCTAGGGTTTGTGCATGGTTAGGCCTAATAGTCATGGACATGGGAAAGGGCATGAAATGCATAAAAATTATCACAAGGATAACATAGAGTTTGTAACTTTTGATCCATGTATTTCAAAGGTGGTTCAACAACTTAGGTTAAAGTTTCATGGCTTGGTGTAGAAAGATGATCTCGATGCAATTAAAGGGGACATCACAATGCTGAGAGGAGACTTGAATGGCTTGTTAGATAAATTGTAGTAAATAAATGGGCAATTGTCTTACTTAACAACTTGACCATTTTAAAATACCCATCAACCACTCTAGTTTGGTTCTCCTCCTCTGAATAATCACAATGTCAATCTTGGTATAAAGTTGTGTCCAAATGTGGACTTGCACAAGTTTGATGATAATGATACACTCACATAGCTTACTAAAATTTCAAATTTATTTGATCTAAATCAAAATACCTATTCAAAAAATGTGGCCATAGCCTCTCTATATCTAGAACCTAAGTTATTCATTAGGTATCATTGGTTGTGTGCTCAAAATAAAAAGAAGGGTGTCCTAGTTTTATGGTCGGTATTTTATAAGGAGTTAAAACTCGACTATCATAACAATGTCTCTAAAAATTACTTTAGTTAGCTATCCAAACTATGACAAATTAGGATTGTAAAGGATTGCATTCATCAATTTCAAAATCTCTCCTTACATGTGGTAGATATCACTGAGGAAAATCTAACATATTTTTAGGTGGCCTCAAAGATAACATCCAATTGAAAGTTTACATGTTTCATCCCAGTAATGTATTTGAATCCATACCAAAGGAACACATGGTTGAGTAAAAATATTTGATCATATGAAAACCTTTCATTAATGTTCATGAATGCACATTTCTAGTACCATCATTTTTGCAACCTACCAGATTGGCACTTCAATAAATTGAAGAAAAGTATGCAAAAGGATTATGTTTTGGTTGTGATATCAAATGGAGCAAAGGACATTGATGTGCTAAAAATAATTTATTTAACATTGAAGGTGCCAATGAGGAGGAACAATATGATGAGGCTTCAGGAGTAGGTTTAGAATAACCCGAAGATGAATATGAAGATTCTCAACCTACAATTTTATATCATGCACTTTCAAGCATAAGTAATCCTAAAACTCTTAAGGTAGTTGGTTTCCTAAAGAAATAGATGGTGAATATGTTAATTAACTCTAGGAGTACACATAACTTCATCAACAATAAGCTGGTTATTTGTTTGAATTATTTCATTTACCTTGTTCCAGAATTTTAGGTCATGATTGTACATGGTGGTACCATCAAATCCATAACATTAATCTTGTAATGGGAGACTACTTATTAGATTCCTTTATGTTTGTTATTTCCATGGGAGGAGCTGACAATATTTTAAGAGTGTAGTGGCTCACCACTTTTGGCACTATTAAGATGAATTTTTGAGAACTATTCATGAGATTTCATTTAAAAGGGAGGACCTTTGAAATAAATGGATTACAAGTTAAATCTCCACAATTGGTTAGTGTTAGATTATGGAGCTAAAAGCTTCACTGATGCAAACAGGGAAAGAGGTTGTTGAGAGGTTGCTGAGTGTCACAGTCACCGGCGTCGGTTAGGCCGACTGACGTCAGCCAGTGGTGGACAAGAATGCAACCAACGTCGGTAGGAGTTGGCCGACGTCGGTCACCTCCAAGCAGAAAGAGACCGACGTCGGTCGCCTGTGCAGTTTCAAAACTGCTCATTACATGGATAGTTAGTTAACAAACTGAGTGTTTACATGTTAAGGGCTAATTATAGTCTCGAGCTGTGGATCTAATTATTATAATTAGATGTCTAATTATTGTATGCATGAGATCTATATAATAGGCTCATGGGTTGTATTTTAAATCATGCTAGAGAGTAAAAGAGAAAATATTAGCTCCTTCAGAGAGAAGAGAGCAAGGTGTGTTCCTCCTAGTTCCACAACAGTGCCAAGCATGGGTGCTGGTTTTGGAGAATCACAAGGATTCTTCATGTATGCATGATCTCGATCAACAGGTGTGCTAAGGCCAAGTTTGGAGATATGCATGGTAAGTAAGATCATTGATTTGTAGATGATTGTGTATGTTTGATCTAGGTTTGTAGGTGTTGCAGAACCAAGTTGATTTGTAGTGGCAGCAAGATCAGAGAGATCGCAACACAACAGGTAGCAAGATCAGGAGGGATCTACTTGGAGTACTGTGAGTACTCAGTTGTTCTGTACATGTAGTACATGTGGAAGTAAGATCATTTGAGTTGCAGGTTATTGCAGGTTCATGGGAGATCTACTTGAAGTACATGGATTACTTGTGTACTGGCAGTAGTGGATACTGACTAGTGATACTGGCAATAGTGGATACTGGCTGGTTGGAGAGGTGAAAACCAACTCTGTGTTTGAGTTGTGTGTTGGGACCGTTTTTGGTAAGAGGGATAACTCTTGAAAGTGAATTGCTATACACTTGAGGTGTGGGAAGTCTCTGTAAGGTGAAGAAGAGTGTGGCATCTTCTTGGTTGTAATTCTTTTCTGGAAAGAGTATTAATATAAGTTGTGTATTGTCTCTCATATTCTGTGTTATTTTTGAATTCTAGTTACTTGTGCACTTTTGGTTAAATTTTTCATTTAATTGCCAATACAAAGATAATCAATTGTGCTTCCTAGATCCTGACAAGTGGTATCAGGGCCTGGTTGAGGTTCTAGAGATTGATACCACTGACAAGTGGTATCAGAGCTAAGGTTGCAGGGAGCAGGTTTGTGTTTGATTACAGGGCACTCTCAGGGGTTTCTGATTGAGTGGGAGTATAGCAATGGCAGAAGATAGTAAGCTAAGAATGGAGGAATTGAAAAGCACGAATAGTCAATTACATTGTTATGGAAAGAAAGAGCAGGGAAAGAAAGATTGTTGGTTGGTTCAAGATCAGCATGAAGGAATTGTAGAAGTAGATGTTGCAGGTGTTGTTGCATAGGATGCTCTAGTATGTTTCTTGGATAAAGTAGAATATTGTTTTATAGATTCTGTTGCCTCTTTCCATTCAGTCTGAAATAGAGTATTTTTCCATGTTAAGGTCTTTGGAGACTTTGGAAAGATTTATTTAGGGGCTGGTGTGCCTTGCCAAAGAATTGGCAAAGGGGAAGTGAAGCTGAAATTGTAGGCGGCCAACACATGGGTGTTGAAGGAGGTCATGCAGGTCCCAGTCTTGAAGATAAGGCTAATTTCTTCAGGAAAGTTGGGTGATGAGAGATGCAGAGAAACTCTCATAACGGATGCACTTGAATTAGCTGGTGGTAAGAAATTAGGTACTCTTTATCTACTTGCTTATATTACTGATTCTTCTTTTGTTGCGAAGATGTGGCTTTGTAGGCTTGGTCAGATGAGCAAGAAGGAGATGCATGTTCTTAAGTGGAAGACAAATGTCTTTGATAAACTTAAGAACTGGAAAGCCTTGGTGTTTCTGGATGGGATGATGGATAGAGATCAGTGGATGGGACTGAGTAACTCTGAGCAGAGTAGTTTGGATAGGGTTTTGATCCAAAGAGAGCTCGCGGGTAAAAATTCATCACTCATAGGTGAACACAGATACCAACATCGGTCAGGAGGAATCAGTGTCAAATAGACAGGTGCCGATGTTGGTCATGTGCAGACCAGAGCTGGTGGTGTCGGGCAGGGTAAGACCGACATTGGTCAGGAGGACCGATGTCAGCAATAGGTAAGACTAGCATCAAGGACTGACGTCGGCAAGGTAGACACCGACGTCGGTCAGGAAAACTGACATCGATAGTCAGGACAGTGGCAAGGAACTGATGTCGGTCGGATGCAGACTATGTGGTGACCGAGGTCGGTCACTGTAACAGATTTTGGGCAGATAGCATGCTGTCAAGGAGTCTCAAACACCCATATGGAGGACTGAAAGGGTAAGTAAGCCTCAAATTTGTTGTTCCTCTTCTTTATACTCATTGCTCACTACAGAGCAGGAAGGATCTAGGAAACAGTGGGAGCATGTCATGAATGAGGATGCAGAACCAAACAGAGATTTGGTAAGGTTGCCAACCAATATGAAAGCACTGAAAGATGAATGGATACCTTAGTTGAAGAATAGAGAGAATGGATACGTGAGATAGAAGGCCAGGTCATATGGTCTTGAGGAAGCTCCAGGATAGTGGTACAAGTTTGACAGGTGGAGGACAAAGCATGGCTTTAGTCAATGTCATTGTAACTACTGTGGTTACTTTACCAAGTGGGTGATGATTGCAACATCATCTTGTTACTGTATGCTGTGTGTTTGCTTGATGCAGGGTTACACATACAGGGTTTTGCTAAACTAAAGGTAAAGTTAATTCAGTGGTGTGTCATGAAGAATTTGAAGGAGCAAAATTCTTTGGCATAAGTGTGTTCTAGAGACATGGAAGATCACAGGTTGATTTTGCCTCTAGGTGATTGTGTGAAGCCGGTTAGCACGCCAATGGGTTGGATAGTTCTATGAACAGTGTCCTGATTCACATGATGAGGTTAAGTACATGTGTATTGGACCTGGGTTTCCCAAGCAGTGGGAGCTGTCAAAATTTTTGGAGCCGATCTGAGAAAGAAGCATTGGAGGGCAATTCAGTGGATTCTCAGGTGTCTGAGATGGACCAATAGTAGGTTAACATGCGATGTAGGGTCAAGTTCTTTTCTACATGTGTTTGTAGATGTGGATGTGGCAGGTTACTTGGATGACAGGAGGTGCACCATAGGTTTTGTGGTGGTTGGTCTTCAAGGTTGAGCTTGAAGAGGGATACAAGCTAGGATACAGATTAGACACGGTACAGGTATAGGTATAGTGCAACTATTTATCTCCAAGTGGGAGATTGTTAGATTATGGAGCTAAAAGCTTCACTGATGCAAATAAGGAAGGAGGTTGCTAAGAGGTTGCTAAGTGTCACAGTCATCGGCATCGGTTAGGCTGACTGACGTCGGCCAATGGTGGACAGGAATGCAACCGACATCGGCAAGAGTCGGCTGACGTCAGTCAACTCTAGGCAGACAGGGACCGACGTTGGTCGCCTGTGCGGTTCCAAAACTGCTCGTTACATGGATAGTTAGTTAACGAACTGAGTGTTTACATGTTAAGGGCTAATTATAGTCTCGAGCTGTGGATCTAATTATTGTATATAGATGTCTAATTATTGTATGCATGAGATCTATATAATAGACTCATGGGCTGTATTGTAAATCATGCTAGAGAGTAAGAGAGAAAATATTAGCTCCTTCAGAGAGAAGAGAGCAAGGTGTGTTCCTCCTAGTTCCACAACAGTGCTAAGCATGGGTGCTAGTTTTGGAGAATCATAAGGATTCTTCATGTATGTATGATCTCGGTCAACATGTGTGCTAAGGCCAAGTTTGGAGATCTGCATGGTAAGTAAGATCATTAATTTGCAGATGATTGTGTATGTTTAATCTAGGTTTGCAGGTGTTGCAGAACCAAGCTGATTTGCAGTGGCAACAAGATCAGAGAGATCACAACACAACAGGTAGCAAGATCAAGAGGGATCTACTTGGAGTACTGTGAGTACTCAGTTGTTCTGTACGTGTAGTACATGTGGAAGTAAGATCATTTGAGTTGTAGGTTATTGCAGGTTCATGGGAGATCTACTTGAAGTACATGGAGTACTTGTGTACTGGCAGTAGTGGATACTGACTAGTGATACTGGCAGTAGTGGATATTGGCTGGTTGGAGAGGTGAACACCAACTCTGTGTTTGAGTTGTGTGTTGGGACCATTTTTGGTAAGAGGGATAACTCTTGAAAGTGAATTGCTGTACACTTGAGGTGTGGGAAGTCTCTGTAAGGTGAAGAAGAGTGTGGCATCTTCTTGGTTGTAATTCTTTTTTGGAAAGAGTATTAATACAAGTTGTGTATTGTCTCTCATATTCTGTGTTATTTCTGAATTCTAGTTACTTGTGCACTTCTGGTTAAATTTTGCATTTAATTGCCAATACAAAGGTAATCAATTGTGCTTCTTAGATCCTGACAGTTAGTTACCATCAGATGATCAATATTCTAAGAAAAGGTGTCAAGGGATTTGTGAAACACTTATTTTCCATATAAGTTAAACCAACCAAGGAGTCTACCCATCTTGATTTGTAAAGGGTGATGGATGACCATTCTATTATTTTTGGTGACATGCGAAAATGACTTCCTCTAAGCCATACACAAGATCATACCATCAGGATCATTTTGAGAAGTACACCACCCAAAATTAGACCCTATAAGTATCCCTATGCCTAGAATAGTGAAATTGAAAATATGGTATAGGAAATGTTAGAGGTAGGAATCATTTGACACAATCAAAGTGGATATTCCTCCCCTACAATCATGGTGCAAAAGAAGGATGACACTTGGTGGATGTCTTTAGATTATAAAGAACTCAAAAAGTACACCATCTAATATAATTTTTTTATTCTAGTAATTAATGATTTTATACATGAATTACATAGTGTTGGTTATTTTACCAAGTTAGAACTTCACTCTAGGTATCATCAAATTCGAATATGAGAGAAGGACATACCTAAAATAAATTATAGAACTCATGAAGGCCATTATGAATTAATGGTCATTTATTTTAGCCTCATAAATGCACCATATACATTTCAAATTTTGATGAATATTGTTTTTATGCTATTTTTGAGAGAGTTTTTATTGGTATGTTTTGATGATATCCTCATCTACATCAAAAATTGGGAAAACGATTGAAAGCATGTGAAATAGGTACTTTCAATTTTGGAACAACATCAACTTTGTGTCAAACCTTCTAAATGTGTTTTTGGTGTCCAAGATGTGGAGTAATTGGGTTATATTGTTTCATATAAAGGAGTGAAATATAATCCTTAAAATTCCAAGCAATGATTGAGTGGCAGGTTCTCGAGAACCTCAAGAAACTCTGAAGATTTTTGGTGATAACTAGTTACTATCATAGATTTGTCAAAAATTATGATAGCATTCCAACCCTAGTCATTATTTTATTAAATAAAGACTCATTATAGTGGATTGATTCAACTACCAAGGTGTTTGAACAATTGAGAATGGCTATGTGCACAACATCATTTTTGGCTACTCCTAATTTTTTAAAAACTTTTGTTGTGGAGTGTGACACATTGGGATATGGCATCGAGACTATAATCATGCAAGAAGGTAGAAAATTATCATTTTAAGGTCGCCAAGTAAAGTGAAAAATAGGCTCAAACCAATCTATGATAAATATATGATGGCTATTCTACATGAAATCAAGCAATGGAGACCTTATCTTATGGGTCATCACTTTTAGGTAAAAATTGATCATGATAGCCTCAAATATTTTTTGGAACAATGATTTTCATCTAAAAAATACCATAAATGGGTGGCTAAAATGTTAGGATATGAATTTGAAAAAGCATATAAGAAAGGAAAAGAGAAAGTGGTGGTAGATGCCCTCTCCCAACAAGATGAATCAGTTGAGGCATTGTTATTGTTGGGCCTCTTAGTTTACTATGTAAGAATTCATGCCAACACAATAGACACGTCGGTGCAAAGCATAAATTTTGGTGATGATGACATTTTAACATATTAGCACCAATTGGAGGAATCATTGCACACCTTACACTAGCTAGCAGATGGCTAACCAATTCCAAGATTTTTAGGGCATCTTCTAGGTTGGACAATACGTGATGACTACAATGCAAAGTGTGTAAGGTGATAGATTTGATGAGAATGATTAAAAAGGATCTAGTTCAACACTTGGCATGTGTGCTTCACCTTGATAGAGATGTTCTTGAAAATATATAAAAAGAGTTTGAACTAGGTGATTTATAGACACAAACTTAGTGCAACGAAGCTCTAGATAATTGAAATTGGTTTTGTATGGATTGCAATGATCGCCGTTATACTTAGGACTAGTTTGGATGCCATGAAGGCTCTGTTTGTATAGGACCACACTTATCTATGAGATTTTAGGATGTTAAGTAGCTTGAGCAAAGATTTTACTCTATTTTAACTATTATGAATTATGTATACTCTATTAACTTTGATTAATGACAATGATGGTTGTTATAAATGGTACATTATCTGAGTTATGCATCATTTGAATTGCTAGTGAAATATGAAAGGGTTATAATTTTTTATTTTCAATATAGCTATGTTAAGAATTTTATTTATGAGCTTATGGTTCATGATGTTACTGGCATCCCTATAATAGATAATGACATCATCATAAAACTATAGAGAGTATGAGCATAGATCCTGTACTAAGCACTCCTACCCTTACTAGGAGTATGAGCCTAGTTTGAGTGTATGAAGTGAAACTTATCCTTTGATCCATCAAGTGCCTACATGATTCTATCCTTAGTTTAGAAAAGGCTTGCACCCTCATGACTTTAGAACTATTCCACCAAAGGGCTTGTACCTATAGGCTATCAAGCTTAGCCTATGAAGGGCTTGTGCCCATGAATCTTCCTAAAGCCTTCTTATAATTGGCCAAGTTCTCTATTTAATGTCTTACACCATGGCACAATTATCCCAATGTGGGCCTCAATTCCTTATCAGCTACACTTAGGGTGATTACATAAGACTTGTGCCTTATGTGAATTGATGCCCACACAGTTGAGTGTAAAATGCTGAACACAAAATAAATATCTCATGTTTGTGATTGAGTGTAATGGGTCCAAAACTGGCTAAGACAACGTTGAGTGCCCCTTTTCTATAAAATTTTGGTTCCATTGCTGGGATCATGTTGAATTTTTTTGTTGAAATTGTGTGGTAGAATAATATATTGACTCTCCCTCAAAAACAACGAGCACTAGTTACAATAGGTGGAAGATAGCTTTCCACTAAAGCATCCAACTTGCAAAGGAAAAAATCAGAGAAAGTGAGTTTAGAATAACATGTATGATACTTTGTATGAGGTATTTTTCTATGAATTTCCTGAGCATGTGTATCGATGGTTGGATGCATATTTAACCATGTTGTTCCCAAAATCTGTCACTTGTTTTTGTGGACAACATGTCGACCATTTTTGGTCCTACAGGCCAAAATGGTCTCTTTCTTTCTTTCAAAATGTTCTGAGCAATTAAGTTTTTCAAATAATCAAGCCTTTTCAGCTAAAGAAATTGTAGGTTAAACAGGTGGGCTTCCTCAAAGGGAAGTTCAAAATACTTAAGGCATTTCCTAAGTGTTTTGAGGATGGTTCAATGCCGAGGTTCAATCAAAAGACTTAACGACAGAGTTTAAATAATTAGAATGAACCATTAAGCCATTGAACCATTGAACCCTACCTCTGAAAGGTTCAAAGGTTTAATGAGTTTAAATGTTCAATGACTTCGACAGACTCAAAGGATAAAATAATTCAAAGAGTTAGAATGAACCATTGAACCATTGAACCTTGAACCGAAAAGGTTCAAAGGTTCAATGAGTTCAACGAGTTCAAGTGGAAGCTTCAAGCGAATGGATGAAGTGGAAGATTCTAGAAAAAGGTTCAACCAAATGGTTCAAAGAACTAGTTCAATGATGCCTTGAGCTCACAAAAGAAAACTAAGTGAACGCGGCTCTTTACAAAACATTGAATCATTGAACTATTGAACCATTGAACCAAAAGAGTTTAAGGTTCAAGGTTAAAAGAGGTTCAAGCAACTGATGACATCCCCACAGATGTCAAATTTAGGGTAATGGAATAACCATTGATTTTCAAAAGATCTGAGAACAAATTCAATGACCAGCCAAGAAAGGAGCCGAAGGTGCCAACTGAAAGTGAGAAGATAGCCCTGAGAGCTCAAATCACCAGGAAGAGACAAAATGTGGTAAGAAAAGAGGAAATGACTACAAAAAATCTAGAAATATCTACAAAAGAGTTATTCCAGTAGGTGGAACAGTCCACCAGGTGCACCTTAGAGAACACAAATATTCAATGGCAAGGCCTATTTTTCTTCATTAAGTAAAGGTGAATGGAAAACCATGTAAGCATCATACAGAAGACCACACAACCCATGCTTAGGAGAAGACATTTGAGATGATTTAGAATGCTAATGTTAAGGCTGATAACCTGTTCCAGCATGGCCCTTTCACAAAATATTCAATGCATTCAATGCAGCATGGGCCATTTCATGAAAATAAGTGCCTAAGTCTTTCTTTGGATGCTATATATTAAAATATCTCAATTTGAAAAGGGAGATCTCTCTGTTATCAGAAGCGAAGCTCTGCCCAAATTAAAAGGCATTCTTGAGACTTTGAGCTCAGACTGTTAATGATATTTTGTTAAGTGAATGATAAAGCAAGTGACCTTTCAGAATTTGTGTTGAAATAGCTTATATTATCTAGAAAACTGTTCTTATGTCTTTTTCCTAAATACAATCTTGTCCATTTAATTGAATAAGTAGAACAAGTGGAAATAAGCTGGAAGATGTCCTAAAGCCAACTGTGGGAGACTTTGTGCTGCCATAATTGTCTTCAGTTTATATTTTGTGTAAAGGATACTATAGAGACTTTAAGTTCTCCTTATCCTTCATAATCTTTCATCTGTTATAGTATGCAGTGGAGAATTTGGGCTACACTTCATTCTACGGTTTCCTTGTCCTAAATCAGTGGGAGAAGCAACAAAAGACTATGATTTTGTAGGTTTCTTGTGGTTATAGTTATTACCCAAGAAGAATTCATGCTGTTTGCCAAATATCATTTTTAAAAGAAGAGAAGTGCCTTCAGTAATTACATCAGAATTTTCTTCTATTTTTTGAACATCATCTCTGAAAAAAGAGAGATGGATGGTATGATTTCACCCCTGTGTCTATTTTCAACTTATATTAGTATTCTATAGTTATAGGGAACCTCCCCTTGCTGAGAGGAGAGAATTGTCTCATTCTAGCTGTGGTCACCACATCCATTTTGCCGTATAAATCTCCTTATGCTATGGTTGATATAACCATTTTGTCGTCAGCTAGTTGATGACAAAATATTCACCCAATAGTTTTTAGTGACTCCGCTGGGGAAAAATGCATAGTTTGAAGCCTTAAGCTTCAAATTGAAACATTTCTAGTTCTTTTCCATTTCTATTTCACACTCTGGTTGATCCACTATATACATGAAGCTAGAGAACTCAAAGTATTGTTGACCCTATGTTTGAGTTGGTGCAGCTGAGTAGTTTTGATCTTTTTCCTCCACCATCTTGCCTTCAGTGAACCAAGATTTTTCCTCCTACAAATGTGAGGTCTCTAATACCAGGCAAAGCTACTCTTTCCTCTGCTATTAGAGCTTTGTCTATACATATCCCACAAAGATTTATTATCCCTCCTTTCACCAGTCATATCATGATAGCTCAAGGTCCCTAGGGTAATACTTTTGGTCCTCTGAATCTAACCCCACCTTTACATGAACTACCCCATAGTTCAAGGAAGAATTTTCCCAAGTTCTATGGTGATGGGAAAGTTCATCTAGATGAACATATTGTAGCCTTCTGCATAGCCTATGGTATAATAGGCATTGAATATGAAGACATAACAGTCAGACTATTTATGGAAACGTTGCAAGGCACTATAATAGACTAGTTTTATCATCTGTAAGCACAAACAATGACTGACTGGAACACTCTCAAAGCTATGTTTGAGGCTAGATTCAAACCTACAGAATATGCACATGCCCTGTTAGCTCAACTTACGTAAATGAAGAAGAAGCCTCATGAACCCATGTGAGACTTTATTTATAAATTTGACAAACTAAGGAATAAGATTCCTACAATTTCCTAGCTGACACCTAAAAATCTTAAATGCTTCTTCATCAATTCTTAGCTTCTTGAAGTGAGTTTCCTGTTGAGGTGGGCTAGCCACATAGATCTTGTTGTAGCTCAGATTTTGGCCACTAAAGTTGAAGATGATTTTATCTTGACATGAAAGATAAGAAGATATCCTAATAGAAATAAATCTTCATCTTCTGAAAATTTTTCTACAGGCACCACTGATCCTATGGTGTAAAATCTAGCAAATGAATTGCTAGCTCTAAAAAAATAAATGGCCTAGGGGATGTTTGCTCCTCCTTCTTATCAGGATATACCAAGGAGGACATTTCCTAACCAGTTATATCAAGGTAATGCTACCAGAAATCAAGGGCAACTAAATCATCTTCCACCCCCACTAGGGAAGCTTGCCATTGAAGCAACACTAACTAACTCAGTAGTTGGTTATCTTGAAGCTAAACATGATTTCTCTTTCCAACCTGAGTTGAACCAAGAAGATGACACTAATATCTTTGTAGAAGGTGAATAAGAATTAGCTGGTGATTCCAACATTGGTTTCTTGAATTACCAGTATGAAGCTAGAAGTAAGGGGGAAGTGTTTGATGGATCATACACTATATTTACCAGGTCCCAGAACCAATCAAATCAACAAGCTGATAAGGGAAAAATAGAAGAAGAATCTCGAACATAAATTTAAATTGATAAATGAGGAAATTATCTACCTTTCCAATCAAAGGACCTGATGAACAATAAAAAAATAAGTACCTCAAGCAATTCTTCACCTTTTACTTCAATCTCTCAGACTAGTCCCACACCTAATAAAACTCAGAATGGTGGACTTCCTTCATCTGTTCCTAGTTATTTTTAGTAATTTTATATAATTAACCATAATAGGAAGACCAAGATCCAAATGTCTAAGTTTGAATACTTACAATCCAACCTTGAGCAGTTGGATAGGTTAGTTGAATGCATCAAGAACAAAACCATCCCTGCAGGACAAATTGTTTTGAAGGTAACTCATGATCCCCTAAAGAACACATCCACTTGAAAAAATCTTGTCATTACTCCTCCTATTGCCCTTGAGAAAATAGAACCTTTCTATGTTTCCCTGTTGATAAATGGTCATAAGCTGAGCAAATGCAAAATAGACTCTGGCGCCTCTGACAATGTGATGCCCGCCAAGGTGGTAGACTCTCTCGGTCTCACTTTGACTAAAATTTTTGGGAGATGTTTCTCATTGGAAAATAAATAAGTGCCACTTTTGAGATAGATTAAAGATGCCCAATTTGCATTTGTAGCCTTCCTAGATAAGAGGATTAAAATGATAGTCCTGGTGGCCGATGTTTCAGCTTCCTATGGCATTCTGCTTCGCCAAATTTTTTGCAAGGATGTTGGTGGAGAGTTGAGCATAAACCTGTACGAGGAAAGGATCCATATCAAAGGTGTCATGCAAAGGTTGCTTCTTGAGGAGTCAAAATACATTGTCACCCAAACATCAGCCCTTGAAGCTCAAATTCTATTTTAATCTTTAGGCATGGGTAATTACTTTCTATCTACTGAAGATATTTTTGTTTTAGCAGATGAAAATTTATTAGGTGACAATCCAAAAAATTTAGACAAGACATCAGAAGAATTGGTAGGGTGCAGTAAAGATGAAAAAGGATCTTCCCTCCCTAATGAAGAAAAATCTGACAGAAGATCAGATTCTAATGATGTCTAGATTCTTGAATTTGATGATAGCAATTCTTCTACCAGTTCTAGAGCTAGAGTTGTTTTGATATCTCTTCAAAGAGACATTTTCCCCTACTCATACAAGTTGTAGTTCAACAACACTAAAAACACCACCGAATATGAATCTCTATTGCTCAGATTAAAGGCCGCTCAAGATAAAGTCATCAAACTTCTTCACTCTCGGGGAGATACTAAGCTGGTGGTTTGTCAGGTGAGAAATCTATATCAAACCAAGAATGAAAGATTGCGACATTATCACAATTTAGTGTCAGACTATCTTGAAAGTTTTAATGCTTTTAGTATTTCTACTGTGCTCAGAGAATTCAACAATTAAGCAGATTCCTTGGCCATCTCTGCAACTCTCATGGTTCCTCACCAAGATTTCAAAGAGCACAAGTACACTATTGAGCTGGTCTTGCGACCAAGTGTATCGAATAATGTTGACCATTGGTAGGTATTTAATGATGACAACCAAATCATTAATTTTTTGGAATAGATGGATATCTTTGAGAAGCTTCATTTTAAAGGCAGTGAATCTCCATCACAAGAATCAGCTCCTAAAACAAATTTAAAGACTAGTAAAGAGTTCCTTCAGCTCAAAGGGAATAAAATTCCCAAAGGATTAGTTTCTCTTGAGAAGATATTCGATAAGCATGATAGGTGTATCAAAAATCCACAAATGAACTCAAAATCCTCAAAGTATTTTGATCAAATAAATTTGAGTACAGAAGATAATCCCAAAATGGTCAACATCAAGAATTATTACACACCTGATGAAAAACTCAAATTCATTACCCTGCTTCGCCATTACATTGATGTTTTAGCATACTCTTATGATGATCCAAAATATCTCAGACTTGAAGAAATTTAACATGAAATTCCTTTCAAGATTAGGTCATTGCCTTACAAGCAGAAACAAAGGCAGTACAACCCCAAAATATCAGGTACTATTCTTTTTGAGATACAAAAAATGTTGAATGTAAGAATTATTTTTCCAATCCATCATTCCATCTAGATTGTGAACATAGTCCCTGTGAGAAATAAGAATGGAGAAATTTTCCTGTGTGTTGATTTTAGAAATTTGAATCAGTCATCTTTAAAAGACAACTATCCCCTACCCATCATAGATCAACTACTGCAAACAGTGATTGGCACAGAGATGTTATTAATGTTAGATAGTTTTTCAGGATATAATCAAGTGAAAGTTGGTGAAATAGACTAATATAAGACCATTTTCACTACACCTTGGGGCACCTTTGCATATCATAGAATGCCTTTTGGCTTGATCAATGCTAGTGCCACCTTCTAAAGAGTGATGGACCTTGCTTTTAGAAATGAAATGGGGAAGTTCATTGTGGTATATCTAGATGACCTGACTATCTTTTCTAAACATCATCCTTATCATGTGCATCATCTACAACAAGTGCTGGAGCGATGTTATCAAAATGGTATTTCTCTTAATCCCAAGAATTCAATTTTTAGAGTTACAAAAGGTAACCTTCTCGGTCACACTGTATCTCGAGAAGACATAAAGATCAACCTAAAAAGAGTCAAATCCATCCAAGAGCTTACTCTTCTTGCCAGTAAGACTACAGTCCATTCTTTCTTTGGAAAGGTGAATTTTATACGAAATTTCATTCCTAAATTCAAAGAAAAGACTCGCCACATTGTCAACATGATGAAGGGTAAAGCTACTTTTAACTGGAATGAAGAAGGCAAGTTAGCATTTCAAGACATTAAGGAAGCTATCACTCGTGCCCCAATCTTAGTTTGTCCTGATTACACCAAAGACTTCATGATATATAGCTATGCTTCTGAACACATGCTTTCAGTCATTTTAGTTCAGCAAAATAAAGAAGGTGTGGAGTCCCCCATATCTTTCATGAGTTGTCCTCTCAAAGCTCATGAGCTGAAATATTCAAATATGGAGAAGCATGCTTATGCTGTAGTTAAAATGGTAAAACACTTCTATTTTTACATCTTGAACTCGCACACTGTTGCTTTGGTTCTTGATACAACAATAAAGTCCATTCTAACTCAACAAGAGTTTGGAACTAAAAGGAGAAATTAGATTGCCAAAATCTAGGAGTTTAATCTTATTATCAAACCTACAAAGCTTGTGCGTGGAAGAGGTCTCTGCCAATTAATTGCTGATAATATACTGAAAGAAGCAAGTCATGAAGAAACAGAGGTTGAAGGCACACCTACAGTTCTCTTTGTCACCACTATGAATGATTGGTATTTGAATATTGCTCATTTCCTTACCTATGGTGAGTGTCCTGCTCACCTATCTCATAAAAAAAAGAGGACTATTAAGTTGAAAGCTACCAACTTTTTTCTGTGAGACAACGGTTTGTACAAGAGGAACCTTGATGGGGTATTCCTTCGCTACGTGGGAAAAGTACAACATAGCAAAATTTTAGAGTCTTTCCACAATTTGGTTTGTGGAGGACATTTTTCTACACCTATGACTGCCTATAATATTTTATGAGTTAGGTATTATTGGCGTACTCTGTTTCAAGATTCATACACTTGGGTGCGTGGATACGAGCTGTGTTAATAGTTCATTAGAAAAATCCAGTTGGCCGCATTACCTCTAAAGCCTGTGATAATTGAAGAGCATTTTTAGCAATGGGGAATTGATTTCATTGGCACTGTAATTCCATCCTCAAGTGCTAGACATGACTATGTTCTCATAGCCACAGATTACTTTACCAAGTGGGTGGAAGCCATTCTAGTCAAGCAGGCTACTTTAGAAATGGTATGTAATTTCCTCAAGGAAAATATTATTTCCAAGTTTGGAGTCCCAACCAAGATTGTAATAGGAAATGCAATCTATTTCTCTTCTCATGAGGTTACCCAATTCTGCTACTATTATAGGATTATCCTCTCCCACTCTTCTGACTATTATCTACAAGGAAATGGTCAAGCAGAATCAAGCAATAAGAACTTGATGACCATTATCAGGAAGCTGGTAGATAACAATCAAAGAACTTGGCATAAAGCATTGCTTAACACCTTATGGGTAGACATGATTAAACCCAAAAGGGTGATAGCTATGTCCCCATTCCAACTTTTGTATGGTTTAAATGCAGAGATACCAATCACCCTAGAATTACCAGCATTAAAGTTGGCAAAGGCACTAGAAGATTCAACTTTTGAAATTTCCATTGACAAGAGGATCATGTGCTTGACTAAACTAAATGAGTAATGAACTATGGTGGTGGATCGTATTTTTGCACATCAAAGTCTAGTAAAGAGACTCTTTGACCATAAAGTGAGGATTTGTGATTTTTAGATCAGAGATCAAGTCTTATTGTGGGACAAGAGGAGAGAACCAAAAGGAATGCATGGAAAATTGGATTCCTTATGGAGAGGTCCATTTTCCATTCATCAATTAAATGGTGAAAATAGCTTCTTGCTAAAATATCAAGATGGAATGCCATTTGCACTGCCTCACTATGGGCAGCATCTAAAGCACTTCAATCCTTGAAGTATTAGATAAGTCCAGTTGTACATATGTATAGTCTTTCTTTGTTTTGTTTTGTTCATTTATTTTTGGCACCTTTATTTTTGAGTGGCATGACTCTATATCTCAATGGCATAGATAAAGGCACTGAGATTCTAGATTCTACTCCCTTCGATTGTTTCAAAATTTCAATCGATGGATGTTCCCCAACTAGAGCCAACTGTTATTCCTAAAATCTGTCACTTATTTTTGTGGACATGTCGACCATTTTTGGTCCTACAGGCCAAAATGGTCTCTTTCTTTCTTTCAAAATTTTCTGAGCAGTTAAGTTTTTCAAATAATCAAGCTTTTTCATCTAAGGAAATCGTAGGTTCAACAAGCAGGCTTTCTCAAAGGAAAGTTCAAAATACTTAAGACATTTCTTAAGTGTTTTGAGGATGGTTCAACACCGAGGTTCAATAAAAATACTTAACGACATAGTTCAAAGAATTAGAATGAACCATTGAACCATTGAACCCTACCTCTGAAAGGTTTAAAGGTTTAATGAGTTCAAAGGTTCAACGACTTCGACAGACTCAAAGAATAAAAGTATTCAAAGAGTTAGAATGAACTGTTGAACCATTGAACCTTGAATTAAAAAGGTTCAAAGGTTCAACGAGTTCAAGCAGAAGATTTGAGTGAATGGATGAAGTAAAATATTTTAGAAAAAGGTTCAAATAAATGGTTCAAAGAACTAGTTCAACGACGCCTTGAGCGCACAAAAAAAAACTAAGTGAACGTGACCCTTTACAAAATATTAAATCATTGAACCATTGAACCATTGAACCACAAGTGTTCAAGGTTCAAGGTTTAAAGAGGTTCAAGCGACCAATGACATCCCCGTTAATGTCAAATTTAGGGTAATGGAATCACTGTTGATTTTTAAAAAGACCTGAGACCAAACTCAGTGACCAGCCAAAACAAGAGCTGAAGGCACCAACTAAAAGTGAGAATGGCCTTGAGAACTCAAATCACCAGGAAGAGACAAAACGTGGTAAGGAAAGAGGGAATGACTACAAAAAATCTAGAAATATCTACAGAAGAGTTATTCTAGTAGGTGGAATAGTCCACCAGGTGGACCTCAGAGAACACAAAAATTCAATGGCAAGGCCTATTTTTATTCATTAAGTAAAGGTGAATGGACAGCCGTGTAAGCATCATAAATAAGACTAGGCAACCCATGCTTAGGAGAAGACATTTGAAATGATTTAGAATGCCAAAGTTAATGCTGATATCCTATTCCAGCATGGCCCTTTCACAAAATATTCAATGCATTCAATGTAGCATGGGCCATTTCATGAAAATAAGTGCCCAAGTCTTTCTTTGGATGCTATATATTGTAATCTCTCATTTTGAAATGGGAGATCTCTCTATTATTAGAAGTGAAGCTCTATCCAAATTGAAAGGCATTCCTGAGACTTTGAGCTCAGACTGTTAATCATATTTTGTTAAGTGAATGAGAAAGCAAGTGACCTTTTAGACTTTGTGTTGAAATAGCTTGTATTATCTAGGAAATCATTCTTATATCTTTTTCTTAAATAAAATCTTGTCCATTTAATTAAATAAGTAAAACAAGTGGAAATAAGCTGGAAGATGTCTTAAAGCCAACTATGGGAGACTTTGTGCTACCATAATTGTCTCAGTCTATGTTTTGTGTAAAGGATATTGGAGAGACTTTGAGCTCTCCTTATCCTTCATAATATTTCATTTATTGTAGTATGCAGTGGAGAATTTGGGCCACACTTCATTCTACAGTTTCCTTGTCCTAAATCAGTGGGAGAAGCAACAAAATACTTTGTGCTTTTGTAGGTTTCTTGTGGTTATAGTTATTACCCAAGAAGAATTCCTGTTGTTTTCTAAATATCAGTTCTGAAAGAAGAGAAGTGCCTTTATTAATTACACCAAAATTCTCCTCTGTTTTGTGAACATCATCTCTGAAAAAAGAGAGATGGATGGTATGATTTTACCCCTGTGTCTATTTTTCAGCTTATATAAGTATTCTATAGTTATAGGGAACCTCCCCTTATTGAGAGGAGAGATTTTTCTCATTCTGGATGTGGTCACTACATCCATTTTTCCATATAAATCTCCTTATGCTATGGTTGATATAACCATTTTGTTGTTAGCTAGTTGATGACAAAATATTCACCCAATAAGCCCATCAAAGGAGGAGCTATAAACAACACTATGAATGGACTTGGAGTGATTATAAAGGCTTGAGACCCTAAATGCCACTTCGACTAGATCAGTGGATAAATTGCGGCAAGGAGCGTTGAATAGTTACATGCTTGAGTTCATAGTTTCAACATACTCATACCCTAAGGAAGTAGAGTATTGGTTTTTACATGAACCTAAATGAATATTTGTAAAGGAGCTCAGTGTAGAGCTCAAAATGCTAATGGTGGATTATGGATTTGAAACTTTAGGGATGGAAGGATAGAGTCCTTTTGCATATGAGAAACACAAATAGGGAAATTGGGATGTGTAGGTAAAGCGTAATGCAAGGGGATGAGTAGATTCAGACTTGAGATTTCACAATATAGACCTATAATAAGAAATGACATAGGTTGATGGAAGATCTGG
This sequence comes from Torreya grandis, assembly GCA_037957365.1. Classification (NCBI taxonomy): domain Eukaryota; kingdom Viridiplantae; phylum Streptophyta; class Pinopsida; order Cupressales; family Taxaceae; genus Torreya; species Torreya grandis. The sequence goes on along the minus strand of JARHVA010000703.1, from coordinate 2,484,032 downwards.
AACCTAGAAGTGTTGAGAGAACCCATAGAGAGTAGGAAGGACATGGGGAAGGATCTCTTGAAATGCAATAGTGAAAAGATAATATAAATAATGGACTGATAGATCGAGCTCAATATTTGATAGGTGTGGAATCTATTGGGTTCTTAAAAGACTTGGTGACTAAAGATATGCTTGATGCACCTACCCCCTTTGAGCCTATGGTGCATGCTCATGCACTGGATCCCTCACTTGAAGAAAGTACATAAGTCATAATTGACCGTGTTGTTGACATTTATTTTAGACATTTTATATACTTGGAGTGTAATTTTGTGATTTAACATATTATTCCATACGAGGAGGTGAGTGTAACTAACCCTAGACCATTAGGTGCTATGTTGCCATAACATAATTTGAGTGCAAGTATAACATCTCAGTTGATGTTAGTAATGCATAGTGGGAAATAACCCTTAGGAAGTGGTCTGATGCCACAATTAAGTAGTATAGTGCCTTTAACATCAATGGTGATAACAGTAATGATGGGACCAACACTTAACCTAGTGGATGAAGGCATTGGAGAACTACCACCAAGATAGACACTAGGGGGAAAAGTGCCTTAGATCCTACCTTCCCCCATAAAAAATCTATTAAGAAATGTCCATGCACTTTCTACAATATCATAGTGTAGAAAATGTTGTAGAGCATGTGCTAAGGTGTGAACTATAGTGATGCACATGGGGCATAACCTAATCAAATCACAACATAACCCAATTCGCAACTACTCTACTTGGTCATGTCCATACCTACTATAGGAAATTTGAACCTAACTAGGGCATGGTTGATTATGATATCCTAAAGAATGCAATCTTGAAAATAATTTGACATACCAAAATTTGAACAGCAGAACATCATCGTGCTTAAAAATAATACCCAAGGACTCTCAAAAAGTGTGTGCCTGTAGGATACAAGGTTCAAAACTTTCCTCTCGAATCTCTCATTTAATATTCATCCTTCCCAACATGCATAGTGTTTCATTGGGGGTTTGCTAGTGTCATTATAAAGAGTAATTTCCATGAAGACTTTTATAGACCCTCACAAATTTCTTGAATCCATGCTCAGAGTTGAGGCAATAAAAAATGTAGATACTAGGATTAACCCATTTATAAAGGCACATATTACATCCATGGTCTCCAAGCTCCAAATGCTTATCACTAACTCATCGCAAGATGTTCTAAGTGGATTATGGTGCACTAACTACAAAATGGAAGGCCATAATAACAACAACTACCCATGGAATAATGTAAGCACCCTAATTTTATGCTATGAAGTCTATCAAGAGGTGCATGATTTTCAAAACTACCCTTTATTACAATGTGCTAGCTGGGTCAACACAACTATCTATTATCAATTGTGTGACACTTACACCCATATCATTAATGATTATTAGGTGATTGATGAGATACATAATAATATGGAAAAAGGCACAAGGTAGGCCAATGCAGTAGTCGAAGGACAAGCTAACCAAAAAAATGAAGGATATGGTCAATAAAATATAGGCTTTGGGATGCAACAAGTCAATAAAGGGCAAGGTGGAGGATGTGATGGTGGAAGGTTCCCACCCCGCTAATGTTACACGTGTGGCTCAATAGAGCATTAATAACATGACTGCCCTATACATCCTACATATGGGTTATGTCAAGGGTCCCATAAGGTCTAAGAATGCCCTGACTTATATAAAAAGTTAACCTAAGGTAGGCCTAGAGTAGATAAGGGTGAAATAATGATCAGGCATAAGTTGAAGATGGATAAATAAACCCCAAAGGTGCAACTGACCATCACAAAGATGGTCAAAGTATAGGGGATTACTCATAGTGGATTCATCACTCAGTAATTAGTTGTAATAATACCTAAGTTATGCATAAAATATGGGGATAAGGGTCCCACTGAGTGCATAACATAGCCTGAAACCAAAGTTGCACCTTACTTAGACCCAACATACTAAAATATGTATTGTAGTAGGCCATAAGTGTAATATAAAATTTTCAAGGGGAGATCTAACTAGTGCGAGATCTAGAAGCACAGGTTGTTGCTTCTTAAAAGAAGTAGGAGAGCCAAAAAGTGGAGATAGAAGAATTAATAGAGATCCTACACCTCCTACAAATAGAGGGAATGTTTCCCCTATTAAATAACTTGCTCTTAGAGCATGCATGTCAGAAGATAGTTGAAGTCATGGTGCCACACATGAAGAGGGTGTGAGAAGTTCAACATACACAAAACATAGAATATGACCAAGAAATATGCGTGAAAGTCATTATTGATGGATGGTTTGTTTGTGAGGTCCTTGTAGACATAGGAATTGAGGTCAAGATATTAACCAAGAATGCTTGGGAGAAAATGAGTAGGCTAGCCTTGAGGCCTTCATCTCATGTACTTTTCATTGCCAATAAGACTTAGATGTAGTCTTTTATAATTTTAAAGAGCACAATTGTAGATATCATGGGAGTTGAATTTTGTACTAAATTTGAGGTAATTGAGTTAGCAGAACAAGACAACTACCCAATGATTTTAGGAAGGTCATGGTGCTATGCAAAAAACATAGATATGCACTTCAAGAATCACTACATGACTTTTGAGAATGGAAAGGAGAGGGTAGTTATGCCCCTCTCATAGGACCAAGGACCCCGCTATGTCAAGAGTGTAGACCTCAAGAATGAAATCAACCACATATATAACATCACGTCACAAGGAAATAAAAATCTAAACCTCGATGATTAAGGAGTCATCTCCTGGGAAGATGGACAGTCAGCCTTGGACACCATTGATGTTACTTGTGATCAATGGGTCAAAGAAGCATATGAGATAACTAGTTGAAAATGTCACTTTATATGCATGAAGGCACTAGAACCAATAAAGACAAGAGAGGTCTAGATTGATCATGCTTCTAAAAGGTGTGTACCTTGCACTACGAATAAGGGAACGATAGTGTTTCACCTTATTAAGGGAAAACTTGCAGTGCTCTTAAGATATGCAGGGATTAATCCAGTAGAAGACTATGTCTAAGACATCAAATCATACATCCTAAAAGAAGTGGATAGGATGGGTATTTTAGTGTATGCATTGAAGAGAAAGTCCTAGCTTTCTAACTTGGAAAGATGTGAAGGCAAGAATTTTCACTAGATTTAGGAAGAGTAATGAGGACTTGGACATCTCAACTTACTCTAACGACTCTGACCCCATAGTGCATGTGCACCTTTATGAAGAAACATGGACTATCTACGGTGAAAATACCCCAAGGTACCTATTATCACTTGGATATACAACCTTTGATTAGATTACAAGGTTATCCTCATCCAAGTGTCACAATGGAATCACCTATAGGGTTTTGGGCAGCCTAAGGAATGAGGTGAGTCTCTAGATAGGGCTAGCTCCTTTGATGTATCACTTGACTACTATTACTACTACTAATTTGTGGGAGGGGGGGGGGTGAAAAGGGAGAAGGATAAATGAAATCAAATATAGATTATGGAGGTGATACAACAAATCAAATTTATGACTTCCAACCAATTACATATTACACTTGAAATCAAAGATCAAACTAAGCATACACTTCTCCAATCTTCATCTCCTCACATCAATGTTACATTGTGGGGTCAAAGATGGTGTGCAAGGCTAGGAGGACTAGAAAAAATGACTTGAATGTCACATATGAAGAGACAAAATCACTTAATCCTTGACATATCCAAAAATACTTCATATGCCCTATAAGAAGAAGCTACAAATAGGTGAGAGAATGAGGCATAATGCTAAGGAATCCATAGTATTCACTAAGCAAATCTAACATTCGAGTAAAACATACTAAGTACAGTCATGTAAAATGTAAAAATTATTCATTTTACTGATCAAAATGTAAAAAATGAGCAGGTCTTCACCATACTCATGTGGAGCATCTAATACAATGGCCAAAATGGCTAACTCTTACAGAATTTAAGAGAGAAAGACAAGAAAAGAAGTTCTAAGGTCATAAGGACACTTGTCAAGCTGATAAAAAGAGTTACTTGTGCATGTGAGAAGGATGTGGGATGAAAAATACAAGGTATATAAGTCTAAGTGTCAATTCAAGTCATCAAAGCTATGCAAAGTGGCCTAAAACTCCTTTTCTTGCAAGGAAAATTGCCTTCATGATTAGGTCTATTTGAGTGACTTATAACTAATCAAGGGTAGGTAAAATAATTTTAATTTAAGGGGAGGATATTATACATGCCTCTCCATGAAATTTTTTCATTATTGGTCTTCTAGCATCACTTGGAAGAGAGCCATCATCACCTGCACTCTAGGAAACCTCCTTCTCATGCACCTTGCACACTTGTCTTTAAATTTGGCTTCAGTTGTTCAATATAGTCCTTAAAAGGGAGTTTTTGACATGTGTCAAGATCCTCCATGGCCTAGGAAGCATCAATGGCACCTTAAATCACTTTAATTGAATATTTCCTCCCTTCTCTCTAGCTTACACAATATGCCATATTTGACTAGCTAATTTAAAGGCTATTATTCAAACCCTTAGGAGTTTTTTCAAGAAATATAGTGACCATAAGGAGTTATAAATTTTTTAATATTCCATCCAAACTTTTTTTCATCCTTAGACTCCTTTTGTAACCTGCACAACACATAAAATAGTGAAGAAAATCCCATTTATGACATGTCCTTGTAGTTCTATGCATCTAATTTGCATGTGGAACAGCTTGAGGGGGTCCTTTCAAAGATATGAAAGGTTTCATGAGAAAAATATTTTATTTGATTAGCTATCCAACTCCATTTTCACAAACTGGTCTTGGCTAAGGGTTTGTAAGGTTTTTAGAGTAGTTTTAAGTCTTAAGCTTAGTTCATAAAACCCTAACATCCAACCTGCCAATAATTTATAAAAAATGGTTACTGAAGACCCCTCCTATCTTCCCCAAACTTCTCTGGTATCCATGCAAAACCTCATGCAAGATATCAACATCAAAAAATTGCCTATTGAGCTTGTTTCTCTCCTTTTCAATGGGCATGATGGGTTTCTAAGTCAAAAGTGGATTTATTGGTGTTCCTATGCATACCAAAAGCTTGATCACCTCCCATATAACCCTAAAAACACTTACAAATGATTTGGAATGTACATTTCATATTGGAATGGTGAATGACCCCATTTGGCCTTGGTCTAAACCTTACATCATAAGCCTGCCTGCAACCTTTTAGTGGGTTAGACCATCCAATTGAGGTTACTTGAGCCTAAAAAGTTTAAAAAACTTTGTTATGATCCTAATAACATGCTCAAATGCATTTGGAATGTTCTCATCATGCCATAATGTGATCGACTCTTACTTTGGCCACTAGGCCTAGACCTTGCCTAGTAGGTCTAACTATAAGTCTGAGGCTATTGAGTTTGATGGTTTAATTCTTCCTTTTAACGTCCATAATGCTTTTCCTAGTGATATTTTATCTTTACCAACCTCTCTGTAATATCTTTCCCACTCCTAGTTCATCCCTTTTACCTCCTCTCTCCAAAAAACCTGTTTATGCATAAGGGGAAGTACCCCTTATCTAAGACAAAATAGGTGGTACTTCACCTATTTTTCTAAGAAAACCAATAATTGGAAAGGATTTTAAAAGTGGTAAGGATTCTCTATAAAACATTTGAGCCCTTGACTCTAATCATAGATCTCTCCACTTCATCAAAATTTCAAACAAACTTGTCAAAGACAACTGCCTACAGGGTTCAATACTGTAGACCATAGGTATCTAGTTAAGATCCTATCTATGATTTATATTCATGATATGAGGACCTATTTAGGTTCCTTGGCATTATTTTTGGATCATGCTCACTTTAATTTACCTATATTATCCTTTAGGATTTAAAATTTTGCTCACTATCTATTCAAGATTGAGTGTCCCTTTTGAACTATGTCCTACATTTCCAATTGAAAATGACCTTTGTAGGTAATAAAAATGGGGTATTCACATCTTCCAAGGTCATGAATACATTAGTATAAACATTTTTTCACTCGGGTAACCTTGGTTCATGATTTAGGACTCTTAAACTTAACTCACTACCTGTTATACAGTCATTACCTAACTGTATGTGTTGATGCATGGTTAGACTTCAAGGAAGTGTTTAATCCCTCATATAACTTCATGCTTCATATAATTTGAAACCAGACTCATAACCTTCCTCTCACTATGGGAACTTCCTTCAAAGCACCTGTGGATGCACAATAATGGTAGACAATGTGTGGATATTGCTCATGAATACAAAAAATTATTTTATTTACACCATATGGAGGTTTGATTCACCACTATATGACATTAGAGGACACACCAAGACCTAAAATTATTCATTATACCCTTGTGACCATGGAATAAAGGTTTCAAACATATGATTTCCCAATATTGATTGTGTGTGATAGTTATAGGTTAGAAAAGCAACATGATTCTTGTGAAAGCTATCTCATGAGGCATACTTTAAATAATTAAATTAAGGGGATATGGGGTGAAAATAACATTGGTAACATGAGAAGGAGACTATCACAACCCCTGAATCCATCGACAAAGTACAAATCTCTTGAAAATGGAGAAAAATTGCTTGTTTCACCTAGAACGGACTATTATACAAATTTGGGGTTATTGGCTCATCCAAACACCACAAAAAAAGAAACCAAAAATGGGAGACATGAGGGGACATATATAAGATAATATAGAACAAATATGATCAACTGGTTTATTAAACCTGTTCAAACTAAGAGAAAATTGATATGGTGTACAGATGAGTAGGCAATTTTGGAAGCTAAACTTCAAACAAATGGTTCATAAAGCATGGTTGAAAAAAATAAAAATTATTGTTATGAAAATGGATCTTAGTATAATATCTAATCTTAAGATAATTTTTCTTGAAACCCTTTTTGCTGACTATACCGAGCAAAAACCCTGTAAGTCACTTCAATCTGCCAAAAAGAGTGAAAATAGAGCAAAATGGTTTTAAGTAAGAAATGTTAGTTTTAGATTAAAAAAATATGGATTTGAATGGGAGGAAGATGAAGAGTCACTTTTTCATATTTTCTAAGTGACACACTTCCCAAATAGGCTATATAAGTGCTAAACTCACTCTTTTCTTCACGAAAAATATCATTTTTTGAGTAAACTGATAATTTTCAGTTAGTGAAAGTTAATAAAGACCTTATATGACACATGCCATGTGACACAACTCTTCGACACTTTTACATTTTCCAATAAATCCATACAAATCATTAAATGCACTTTTTTTACCCTTAAAAAGACCTAGAATGATAAATAGACCTAGAAACTAATTGACCAAAGCTAGTACAACATTAATTGACATCAAATGACCTATAAAACATCTCATGACAATAAATTATACCCCCTTATAGGCCTAAAAAACAAGTTTTTTATTAAGGGTGCCCCAATTTGACCTAAAAGTCAAATTTGGTCGATAGCACTTATGGGTTTATGCCTTATATAGGACCTTAAAGACTTGGGCAAGATCATGGTACATTGTCAATAAGATGGTAACGCCAAACAACCAACTAGAATGTGCTTAAGGAGTGTTTTGTCCACACCTTCTTCTTTTATTCACAAAACCTTGAACTAATTGAACCACTATAGATAGTTCAAAGGTTAGTGTTTGAGGACACTGCAATATTAGAAGAGCACCTAGAAGACATGTTCAATGAAAATGGGTTAGCAGTCTTGATGTTATTTGAAGATCAAACTCTCAATAGTGACACTAGTGATGAGGATGATGAAACATGGAAGGCATGTAACTGGACAAACTTGACAGATAAAAGGAAGCTAGTGCACCAAGTTGAGGATATCAATCCAAAGGAAGATCACCCAACCTACCTCTGGATAAAAATAACTAAGGGCAATAGATAGATCAAGGATTTATACCAAGAGAAGAATGAGCCCTATCATGCACTGCTTAAAATGACAAAGGTAGTTATCAGCTCAGAAGAAAAACCAAAGATTGATACTCTAGGTGCCTATTGGTTTGACATAGAACTGACATGTATTGTGGACCTTCTTAAGGAATTATAAGACCTATTACCTTAGAACTATAGAGACATGAAAGGCACACACCCATCCCTTAAGAAGATGAACATCAAGCTAGTTGATGGTGTAAGACCTACCAAGAAATAACCTTACAGGATGAACCCCAATCTTCATTCCAGGGCCAAACCAGAGATTGATGGTATGATAAATGTAAGAGTCATCTACCTTATGCAAGAATTTGAATGGGTTAGCCCCATGGTCATCATTATTATGAAGGATGGGCACATCTGGATTTATGCCGACTATAGATTACTGAATGATTCCTATGTAAATGACCCATTTCAAACTTTGTTCACCGATGAAGTTTTAGATGGCATAACAAGTTGCAAAATATAAACTTTCAATGATGGGATCTCAGGATACCATCAAGTCTAGATTGAAGAGGACAAGCCTAAAATTACTTTTGTGACATAATGGGGTTGTTTCACATACAATGTGATTCCCTTTAGACTCAATAATGCACTAGTTGTATTCTTTTGAGTGGTGATCACTGATTTTAAAGACTTCATTCACAAGTTCCTCCAAGTGTACTTAAATGATTGGACTATGTATGGGCTAGTTATGGATCATTATGGCAACTTGTTCTTGATGTTTGAGAGGTACAGGTAGCTAGATATATCCTTAAACCTTAATAAGTGTGTTTTTGCAACACTATTTGGCACTTTTCTTGATCACATTGTCTGCAAGGATGGTTTTCTTGTTGATCCAACAAAGATAGCCATCATCTTCCAACTTCAGACCCCATCAATGCAGAAGGATGTTTAAACCTTTCTTGGCCATTGTGGGTACTATGAGAAGTTCATAAGGAGCTATGAAAATATTTTATCACCTCAAAAATATATCTTGTAAAATGATGGCCCATTTTATTGGGGCATGATGTAAGAAGATGCATTTGAAACCCTAAAGCTCAAATTAGCAAGCATGCCGATATTACAATCTATTGAATATATAACTCCATTCCATGTCCATTTCAATGCATCTAGTACTATAATTAGCACCATTATGATATAACATAGTAAATGCAAAATGGACCATCCTATTTCTTTTGCAACTAAAAAATTGACCAAGATAGAATAAAACTACACCACAATTGAGCACGAGGTGCTTGGCATGGTCTACACCCTACAAAATTTCTAGTATTTCTTATTAGAAATCCCCTTCGTCTTCTTCATTGAAAATGAGATGTTTATTTACTTGGTGAATAATCTCATTCTCCATGGGTGAATTTGTCAATGTATTTTTTTATTTCAAGAGTTCCAGTTCTCAGTTATAGTAAAACTTGGAAATCAAAACTCAAGTCTAGACCATCTGTCCTGCATCAACTCTAGTGATGAAATAGTGCCTATAGAGGATGATATGCATGGAAAGTAACTTTACAGGGTCTAACACATCCCTAAAGACTTAGTGGAGATAATCACATTTATGACATCTAGATCTATGCCCTAGTCTATGATGACTAAGGAGAAGAAGCAACTCACAGTTCATGCTACCCTTTTACAACTCATTAGTGGGGAACTATACAAGTTGAGTTTCATCAAGGTCTTATGCCAATGTTTCATATAGAATGAACATGACTTAGTCTTGTAAGAGGTGCATGAAGGGATCACTAGAGGCCATTTCACTAGAGACTCTATGATATGTATGGTCCTATAATTAGGCTTATGGTGGCCAACTCTATTTCAAGATGCTAAATATTATGCCAAAGCTTGTGACATATAATAGTGCATGGGAAATACTAAACACTAGGATGAGATTCCTCTCATCCCCATCCTTTCCCAAGCACCATTTTAAAAATGGGCCATTAAATTTTTTAGGCTTATTACTCTTGTTGCAAGGCACACAGGCATACAATACATTATATTAACCACAAATTAATTCACCAAGTGGGTCAAGGCAATGCCAACCAAATATTGCATATCCACCACCACATTAAGGTTTATCTAGGAAAACATCATCAGCTAGTATGGGTACCCACTTAGCTTGACCAGTGAATGTGACATGTACTTAAGATGACACCCTATCACCTCCAAATGAATAGAAACACTGAGGCATTTGATAAGATATTAGAAATATGCCTCATAAAGATATGTGACACTGGTCACAGATATTAGGATGACCATGTATCAGTAATTTTATGGGCCTATCACACTACATACAAGCACCTAAACAAGTCTACACCATTCTAACTGGTGTTTGGCATAGAGGTTATTCTTCCTATGGAATTTCTAGTGCCTTAATTGTGTATTGCATGTATTACTTGATTAGATGACCAAGAATCCTTGAGTGCATACCTAGAAGACTTGGAGTGGTTGGATGAGACACATGCCCAAGTAAGATAGAGCCCACAAATAGCAAAGGGGCACCAGAAACTATGGTATGATAATCACATCAAGTACAAGATCTTTAGTAAAAGTGCACTAGTATTTCTATATGAATCCAAGTATCTCAAGTACCTAGGCAAGCTACACATTAGGTGGATGGGACCTTATGTCATCCAAAATATATTAGAGATTGACACATATAAATTGTGCATGTTGATGGATGAAATACTGCTTGGGCATTTTAATAGCAATAGATTGAATCCTAATAGTCACTAAGATGGTGCTTGCAGCATCAGACTCTGACTTTCTAGTCACAAGTTGGTTGTTTTATTTACCATAATAAAATTTGGTGCAGGATACATGTTTCCTTATGTTTGTTTTATTTATGTTAGGTGAAAAATATTTCACATTCAAGCCTGTAGGAGCACTTGTCTGGCACTTACACACATAAATCCAATCAAGTGAGTCAAGCATGGATGCTCTGTAAGCACTTGAGGCTAGACACCTAAGTTTTTAGGCATGTGAAGTTTCTATAATTAGAAAGATGTGAGTACGAGTAGACAAAGGGAGGCACACAAGATACTAGTGCACAAAAAACTTGGAGAATTAAGTGCTAGAAGACTAGCGTATGAATTTGTATGAGGTAGGGAATGCCAAAGTAAGAACACATGAAAGTGTAAGAAATTGACCAAGAAATGGAAGTATACTAGAAAATAAGTGCAACATGAAGGAGAGGTGGAACCGAATAAGCTGAATCATGTGCATATGAAGCGATGCACCCAATTCCATAAGAAGGGTGAAGGTAGTGCCATGGTGAATAAAGCGTAAGAGAAATATTGTCAAGATAGTTGAAACCCACCTAATGGTCAGTGGGAAGTGACCATTTGAATCACCTATCACTTCACTGAATAAGACATTAATAGAATTTAATGACTATGATGGAAAAGGTATAAAGATCCTTAATAAATGAAAATGTGGTGGCATATTTTCATGGATTTTATACATTTAGTAGATTTCAAGAAATTCATGGACTGCCATGGTATTACTCACCAACCATTAATGGTGTAGCTAAAAGTAAGGTATAAAAAGGAAAATGAAACACTAAACTAGGTTACAAACCTTGAGAGAATTTGAACCCAAACATAGAGCTGAACTAGAGCGAAACTAGAAAAATGCTACCATAAGTGAAAACCTGAGCATCCATAACCCCAAGAAAAAATGGTTGAACTAAAATAAAGTTTACAATCTATTTGGAATTAGAAAGGAGGTGAGTGGAGAGAGAATTATGAGAGAATGATGTAGTAGAAATTTTTTAGAATATTGAGGCTACCATTAATAGCATTAGAAGCTTGAGAGATGAAGTTGTAGTTATAGACCCCATGATTGTGAAGAAGCACCAAGCAAGATTAAGGGATTTGAGAAGATCAACCAACCATTCTTTAATAGTAGTCAGTTCTGAATGGGTAGGAAATGATTAAGTTCAAGTCCACCATAGGTATAGAAGGATGCTATGAAGGTGCAGATGATAAAATAAGTAGTTGTTGCAAAGAAAGAGGTAAAAATGGTAGAAGGTGTTAGTATTATAGTAGTAGACCTTGAAGCAAGTGCAAAGCTTGCGTATAGGGAGATGTAGTTCCCCTCTAGAGGTCATAGTGAGGGAGAAATTGGTGTGATTTGCACACATGTGTAGATTGAAGGAATACAACCATCACACATTGAGCAACATGTAGGAACTCAACTAGGACTGATTGGTTGATATAAGAAAGAGGACCAAGGTAGTTGCAACACTATTTGACATCTCCATCTGAGATAAGTTGGAAATAAAAAGTGTGACCCAACTATATGAGTTGCCAAGCTTTGGCATGTTAGAATAATTAGTGAAATTCTTCCTCTCACGTGTCCATGGTGATCAATTATATTTTATATGGAGGCACATGTGGATATTGGTGTGCCTCATTAATAGAATCATAAGGCTCTTAGGTTTAGGGACCAACATCCACCAAATTATGGAGGCTGATGTAGAGGTGGAAAGGGTTGTGAAACTCTTGGGTTACTACAAGGCAAGGTTTGCATTCCCTAATAAATATATATAGGACCCTAAAATGAGGATTATGGTGCACCTAGTGAGCTACAAGCCTTTCTCTGATGGCCATTGGTCCAATATCAATAAGATTTACTTATGCATCACCCACAACATGGCATAGGGGAAAAGTTCAACATCTTTAAGTTAATTGTGAAGGATATTATTAAGAATGCATTGGAGTACCATAAGGCATGCAAGACCTTTTGGTGGGGTTCCATGTTGATATTGATTATGATGTAGGATATTGACATTCTTGATGGTGACAATGATAACCTTTGGGTGCTCACACCACACAATGACTCTCTAACGTTGAAGTTCCAAGACTTTCTACCGACCCAACTTTTTCCAAAAGTACAAGATAAGAGTACAAGGGTGGTGTGATTAGTATATTGAGGCATTTGGGATTGAATGGTGTATCCCATAGGATCTCCCCAATAACATGGTAGGAATGGTGACCTTTGATATCATGCATCACTTTTATGTAGTGTGCCTAGTACTCATAGATAGGAACCTGTTTGGTTGGCTCAAATCGCCTTATGTATTTTCTACTAAATTTTTTATAGTGACACAAAGGAGGATTCCCAATGTATAAGAGTTGGATATCCTAATGAAGATAATACATCAAGAAAGGAGTAGGTTAAGTTGCTAGTATGTGTGCCGAAGAGGAAAGGTCACTAAGGACAAAGAGGATGACTCTGATTGAATGGATCTCCATCCCCTCTAAAGGTAAATAATCATTGGGCTCATCTTCAACCTGTATTATGAGATGAAACCATATAAGAAGGGCACCATTGAAGAACAATATGATGATCAACTTATTGATTGATGATGAAGGGAAGCAAGTGCCAAATATGTAGGAGAAGAACCCCCAAAATAAGTGGGAAGAGACACTTGAGGAGATCGAGGATCACATCAAGTTTAAGATTGCCTCTAAAGAACAAGCTACACCTTTATTTCCAAAAAAGCACATAACCTTCATGTTAGAGAATTCTTCCTCTAATAATAAGTAAAAAAAGAAGTCTAAGGGACCTGTTGCATTCCCAATAATAACTTTGGCATAAATTGATAAGGAAGATAACTTCATACCCATGATATAGGAAGGGACTTAGGAAGAATAAAGCACAAAAACATATATTTTGTAAGAATAATAAGAGGAAGAGGAGATAATAACCAAAGATGTGGAGGAGGCCCTCCAAAGTGGCACAACTACCACACTTGAATAAGTAGAGAAGACAACAATATCCTCATCCATAGAATAACCCTCTATACATTCTCCAAGAATAAAAGTGGAGAAGAGAAGGGCATGGAAGAAAATGGGCCATAACGAGGAAGAAATTGATATATAACTAACACTTGAAGAGAAGTGTAGATGTGCAAAGGAAAAAGAAGCAACCAGGGAAGAGAAGGTCAATGAATAAAAGACCAGGAAGGTTCTCACAAACATGGGACTAGCCACTGAAGCAACCAAGAAAGTGCCCAATGTAAAAAGTAGCTAGGTAGAAGAAGCTGCATAAAAGGCATGCCCTAGTAGTAAAGTGGTACATAAATAATAAGAAGAAGGAAATAATGACACCTCAAAACAACAAACATAGATATACAAGGAACCCCAACAACAATAAGGCGAAGTTGGCATTGAGGGAATTATCCTAGAGGTGAACATTAACAAACCCTAGGAAGAAGAAGTGGATGAAGGGGGAAAGTCTAAGGAAGAAACCCCTAAAGAACAAGTAGATGAGTTGTATGAGGAGAGCATCAAAGAAAGTGGTGGATCCATTGAAGAGGAGGAAGAGTAAATGAATATGGCCATCATCAAGAAGGATGACATGAAACTGAGCATAAGGAAAAGGGAACATAAGGAATTGGAGCATGAATACCTATATATGTTTGACACCATGCCTCCCAAGCCACCACTACTTAGACACGTAAGCAACTTATATTTGTGTTTGACCATTACATGGATGAGCCTCACTTAGAGGAATCTAAAGTAGATATTTTAAACACAAAAGAACCTAAGGAAGGGCATGACTTCCTTATCATAAACCCTCATATAAAAAACCCAATAGAGGAATCAGTGCACACCTTGTAGCAGTTAGCAGGCAGCTAACCAATTCTAAGTTTTTTGGGGCATCTTCTAGGTTAGGTGATATGTGGTGACTATAGTGTGAAGGGTGGAAGGTGATGGAGTTGACGAAAATGATTATAAAGGCTCTATCTCAAAACCCGATGTGTGCACTCCACCTTGGTAGAGAGGTTCTTGAAAAGCTATTAAAGGATCTCGAACCAAGTGATCCACATATGCAAACTTAGTGCAATAAAGCTCTGTAGAATTGAAATTGGTTCTGTATGCATTATAATGACCTCCATTAGACTTAGGACTAGCTTGGATTCCATGAAGGATCCATTTGTATATGCCCAAGTTTAATTGTGAGCTTCTGGGCCATTAAGGAGCTTGAGTGAAGCTTTTACCCATTTTTAACTATTATGAACTTTGTATACTCTGTTAACTTTGTTTAATGACAATAGTAGTTGTTGTAAATGGCACTCTATCTAATTTATGTGTCATTTGAATTTCTAGTGAAATATGAAAGGGTTATAATTTTATATTTTAAATATATTTATGTTAAGAATTTTTTTATGAGCTATTGGTTCACAATGTTAATGGTGTCCTTCTAATAGATAATGGTGTCATCACAAAACTATAGACAATATGATCAAAGATCACATTCTAAGTTCTCTTACCCTTACTAAGAGCACAAACATAGTTTGATTATTTTAATTGAAACTTATCCTTTGACCCATTATGTACCTATATGATTCTATCCTTAATTTAGCAAAGGCTTGTGCCCTCATGACTCTAGAACTAATCCACTAAAAATATTGCACCTATAGGCCATTAGTCTTATCCCATGAAGGGATTGCACCCATGAGTATTCTTAAAGCCTTCTTATAAGTAGACAAGTTTTATATTTAATGTCTTACACCATAGCAAAATGAACCCAATGTGGGCCCTAGTTTCTTCTTAGTTATGCTTCATGTGAGTGTATAAGGCCTGTGTCTTATGTGAATTCATGCTAGTGTATCTAAGTGTAAAATGTTGAGTACAAAAAAAATATCTCATGTTTGTACCTGAGTGTAATGATTCCATAAATGACTAAGACAACCTTGATCACCCCTTTTCTACAACATTACACCATGACCATGTGTTAGGTAGATTGGCTAGAGGAAGCAAGATCAGAATGGGAGAATGATAGTGCTACCAAGGATTTAATTAAAAATCATCATTAGGGTTATAATGAATCTGAAAAAATTACATGGAAGGGGAACACATTATGGTATAAATATAGATTATACCTCTATAAGCATTCTCTCCTCAAACATAAAATTCTTTGAGAACTTCATGCCTCTCTACTCATAAGTCACTCCATATTTTTGAAAACATATCATAGAATCAAGAAATATTTATTTTTGTAAAGAATCAAGGGGGATGTCTAAAAATATGTGGTTGAATTCCTTGTGTGTCAATAAAACAAAGGTGGAACCATTAAGACCCTAGGTCTTATGTAGCCTTTATCCATTTCCCTAGCTAGTGTTGGGAGGAGGTTTCCATGGATTTCATTATTGGGTTACTATGGTATGAGGGTAAAAACATTATCATCATATTTATGGATTGGCTCACCAAGTATGCTCATTTTTTCCCTTATCATAACCTTTTATTATTAGTATAGTAGCTTCTCATTTTCTTAATATAGTTCAAAAATTACATGGTACTCCAAATATCATGTAAGTGACCAAGAACCCATATTTACTAGTAATTTTTGGACTCAATTATTTGCATGTTTGGGTACCCTATTATCTCATAGCTCATCCTATCATCCTTAATCTAATGGACAAACAAAGTTAGTCAAAAAATTTCTAAAAGGGTATCTTCATTTTTTAATTTATGATAAATAAGATAAATGGGTTCATTGGCTACCACTTTTTAAATCATGGTATAACACTTCTTTTCACAATTATTCCAAAATATATCCCTTTGTGGTATTGTATGGATATAACCCCCATCGTTTTAGCCTTGGTAGTGTATCCCAAGGTTTAAATTGTTCAAGAACACATTCACCATTAATAGGAGGGACTAGTTAGTTTGTGAAAAAAATTAGTTATGACACAAAACAAAATAAAGTGATAAGCAAATTAAAATCATAGTGAGTAACATTTTGACATAGGTGTTTGAGTCTTTCTACTTTTGCATCCATTTAAGAAAATGTCTCTAGAGCAATATAAAAAGTATAATAAGTTGTCGCCAAAGTATTATGGCCCTTAACAGATCTTGTAAGAAGTTAGTAGTGCAACTTACAAGATAGAATTACCCCTGTCCACTTGCATACATTCAGTATTCCATGCATATTTTCTTAATAAATTAGTTAGACACAAAGTTTCCACTTAGACTGAGTTACCTAAATTGGATGAAGAAGGCTAAGTCATTGTGGATCTTGAAGAGATCCTTCACATATACACTGAGTGACTGTATACTAGATTGATTAAGGAGTATTTGATCAAATCGATGAATCTAGATTCTGAAGATGCAACATGGGAGGATGAAGCATTCTTGTAGCAACATCCTGATTTGATTTAACATTGAGGACAACATTTTTATAAAGGTGAGGAGCATGTTACACCCTTAACCTATAATGCATCTAGGGATATGTGTGGCTAGCTTATGGCGTACATACCTTCATATTATCTTATTGCATTTCTCGATGTTCTTAGTATGGTGGGCATATGAAATAACCATGGCTAAGTAGAGTATATATAAAAGGTAGTGGCTAGTATTTTATCATCACATTGAAAATTTTATCCTTATTGCATTGTTGTGGAGCTTTCCCCATTGAAGTGGCTTTGTCATAATAATCAAACATTCTCCTCTTTATCAATTATTGTTGTAGATCTACCTATTATGTTATTAATTCTGTAATATATTATTCTATTATTGTGAATAATCTATGTAATATCATTACACTCTTTCAATGCATATACACACAATGGTTAGTCATTCCATAAAAATAAATGAATGTGTATAACAATAATGTTTTTTTACATGGCCATTTTGATTACATTTGAAAAAAATAATGAGTATTTTTTCTTTTTAAACCTTCTTGTGTTGCCCTTTGTGCAAGAATGATGAAGTGATAATGTGTTACCTCCTAATTTGGGATTTTCATCTCTCTTTGGAGATGATTTGCATTATTCTTTAATGCTCTTCACATTATTGAAAGCCTATCACCTTCCCAGTTTCATCTTGCATTCACTCACATGGTCATAGATATACACTGTGTTATATCCTTCTTCATGGAGTCATTGTCCTCTTGGATAATCTTATTTAGATATTTAAGGTGTCACAATGGTACCTTCCTTTTCATGAGAGACCTACCCATTCTTTATAGAAACATATTCATCATTACATTTGACAAAATAAATGATGCCATTACCTTGTATGTGTTATTTTTTAAATTTAGTGACTTATAATCTATAGCTTTGGAAGCTTTCCCTAATTTTAGCTATCTTGGATCTTTCTCCAACTCCTTTTTGTGTACTTTAACATATCCTAAACTTGGATATTGAGGTGATTATTAATCCTTTATGGTATTATTCATTTTATTGTAATTGATGTTAAGATAATTTTACATCATAACCCATATTGGTTTTTAAATTAGAGCTAATTCCCTAGTATGCTTATCAAATTTACCAAAGGAAGCATCTATATCTTATTGTAAAAAAGAAAAAATTATGAAGTGTTGACTTTGCATATCTAATTCATGGCTTGTGCATCTTGGGTAGAATAAGTTCTCATTTGCATGGTAGACTATACTCTTGCCTTCACTCCTTCACAATTCTCCATGGCTCAAAAATATCTCTTACAACTCTTATTTCTTATATTTCAAGTTCATCCACATCTTTATCAATATAGATTTTTACTATTGATTTTTTTGGTTCATATCTTCAAGCTCTTGAAGCCTTTCTCTATTCAAAGTTTTACCCATGATTGAAAATTTTCAACCAAGAAACTTACACTTCTATGTCAATAAATAAACATAGAAGAATATATAACAAAATATGAAATGTGTTTCCAAACCCTTCAAGGAAAAATGAAATCTCTCTTTGATATCATTTGACCCGTAAACTAATTGGATATTCCACTCTAACCTCCCCCAACATAAATCCTTTCAAGACAAGGGGTTTTCCTCATGTTTTATGCCATAGAACAAAACCCAAAATATTTTTTAAAGATGTATCCTAGCTATTATGACTAACATATACAACATACAAGAGTATTTCAACCCTTCACATGCTACATCCATTACACACATTCCTTCACTCTATAAACATGCTATTACTTCACAAATAAAAATAATTGAAATGTTTGTATATAAGTACAATACCACTATAAAGTTATTTAAACATTATAAACAAGTATTATGCTTGTGATAAATGAGTCTTAAGCTCTCTTAAGTGTTTGTCATAATAGAGTAGCTACAAGGAACTAAAACATGCAATGGAAGGAAACAAATATATTAACAAACATAGATAAAACAAGACATATATTGGAGAAACTCAATGTGAGAAAATTTCAACAATTATGAAGTTATCCTTTCTCATCTCCACTATGTTCAATAGTTTACAAGCTTTTAGCTTATTGGGTTTACTAGGAAACAAAACTTATGGGCTCCTATGTTGAAAGATTTTATAAAAATATCACCAATGATCAAATCTACGAACCATTACCATAGTAAAAGCCATTGATGAATTGATCAAACAATATCTTAGTATATTATTCACAAATAGATCATACAATGAGAAATCCTCTAAATTATATTTTATATTTTTATAGCTTATTAAATACAATGAATTTGCCTTGTATATATAGGCAATTAAAATCAATCATAACTAAGAGATCAAGTTAAGAGATAAATCATAACTAAGAGATCAATCTATTAGAACTAAGAGATAACTATCCCTAAATGATAGAAACAACTAGAAAATATCTCCATAATATCTAAGAGATAAATATGTAATATCTCATCATTTTAAAATAATATAAATAAAATGTGCACTCATAAGTGGGTGGAAATAACTAAATACCTAAGTGAACATGAGTTAAGGTAAACAACCTACTCGAGCACCCCATTCAAGTGAAGATAGGGGTAAAAAATAAAGTGGCATATCTATAGTATGAATCCCAATAATAAGGATTGATTGGGTAATCAT
Source organism: Torreya grandis (assembly GCA_037957365.1). Lineage (NCBI taxonomy): Eukaryota > Viridiplantae > Streptophyta > Pinopsida > Cupressales > Taxaceae > Torreya > Torreya grandis. The sequence continues at coordinate 2,464,292 of JARHVA010000703.1, read as the reverse complement.
ATACACTATATCCATAAATCAATCTCTCATAAAGTGGAGAAAGGGAGGAAACTCAAAGGAAAAAACAACTATTCCCAAAAAGAGAGAAAAAAGAAGGAAATGGGTCCTAACAGTAAGACTTGATGAGGTACCCATACATAAAAAATAATGCAGTGTGAATCCAAGTGTCCTTATGGATACCAATCCATCTTGTTAGAATATATGGATGTCAATTCATTATAACTGCCAAATCAAAATATGAATGTTACAGAATACAAGGATCACTGAACATGAACATTACACTCCATAATATTGGGTAGAAGGATGAACCTAATAAAGCATTGTCTAAATACCTTCCCTCAAAGTTGAACTAGGAGAAGATGACAATGAAATTATCTAAATAATTGAACTAAAAATGGTGAGAAATAAGAACAAAGACTAGTGTGGATGCCACACTAATGTCACTATACAAAAAGTCACCAAGAATGCTACCAAGACATAAAAATCCTCATATGGGTTCTAACAAATAAATTGCATGAATAAGATATCCATGTATAAAGGAGGAATCTATAAAATGGCCTTGGTGGTGATGTGAGAGACTGGTAACTAAAATCGTAAAGGGTGCATAAACTAAGATACACATACATGAAGTTAGACTATGCAATACAATTAACCCCTCCATGGCACTTTATAATCTAGTACAAGTACAATACATTCTAAAAAATAATAAATGAAAAAAGGAAGACACTATATATACCATAATAGATCCAAACAAAGAGACTATCAATGGATCTAAAAATTCATCACAAATCATGAGATTTGCTCCAAAAAACAAGGGACCAGTGTGCCGACAAGGAAGTTAAACAATGGAGGAACCATGCTGGTAAAATCCTTGCATATGCATGAAGGTAGACAAGGTTAAAATAACAAATCCCCCATGGTTGTTGTATTAGACCTCCTCTCAAATCTGACACTTTATAATTGGGTATGTTTTACAAAATAAATGACACCAATAGATTAAAAAAAAAAAAAAAATCACTTTTCCAAAAAACAACACTCGATTTTGAGTTATCGATCAAGAGATAATTTTTACAATTTTTTCAATCATTAAATGGGTTAAAAAATTGCACTAAAAAATATTAAATGCATAAAAAAAAATTAAATTCTTGGAGGGGTAGATTTTTTTTTGAAGGGACATTAAGACCCTCCATGTGACCACACCATATGACCAAGGAACTAAGGCAGAGGTAGAATCCACCCTCAAGAGAGTCATAGGCAACAATAACTCTAAAAAATGCATTCTAAAAAAATGTAGTAAAGTAGACATGACCCAAGTAACCATAAAAATGCTAGATATAGGATCTTTAAGTCTTTTACTAGGTGAGGCACCTTCCACTGCCATATAAACATAGCCAGCTACCAAAAAATGGTTGATCCTTGCAAAACCTATGAGGATATGTGAAGCTTGAATATGGAGCTAAAAAACTAAATAAAGATGCCTTCCTACCTAAAAAAGACAAAGTGGGCTAAAAATATTACATGCAAATCCAATGTCTAATTAGATTTAAACACAAGAGATGTAAGCATACTCAAAACGACAACCAAATTTCTTGATAAACAAAGGAAAAACCCTCCACAATAGTGGAATTTTGAATATGAATAAAAACTTAGATCTATAAAAAACCATACGAATTTTATAACAAAACTTAGATCTAACGAAAGACAAAGCAATTGAAGCAATGAAACCAGATCTAAGTTGTGGAATGGGAAAATACATGCAAGGAGAAGCTAAGGGTCGAGTAATAGTTATTAGAGATCACTATGATACTATGAAAGAGTTTAGAAAACTATCACCAAGGGTTGAATCAACAAATTATTACCACATTAAAAGCCATTAATGCATTGCTCAAACAATATCTCAATTTATTATTCAAAAATAGATCATATAATGAGAAATCCTCTAAATCATATATTATAATCCAGAGCTTATCAAATACAATGAATGTGTCAAGTGCATATATAGGCAAGGAAGATCAATCATAACTAAGAGATCAAGCTAAGATATCAAACCTAGAACTAAGAGATAACTATCCCTAAAAGATATAAACAACTACAAAATATCCTCATAATATCTAAGAGATAAATATGTAATATCTCATAATATTTAAAATAATATAAATCTAATATCCACACATAAGTGGGTGGGAATAACTAAATACCTAACTGAACATGAACTACGGTAAAAAATCTACTCTAACATATAATTTTTATGATCTATACAATATTTAGTGGGGGAATTGCACCTCTTAAGCAACAAAAACTACTAAACTCAACTATCTCGGTTGTGTGGTCTTCAACTCAACTGAATACATGGAACAATGAGTTGATGAAGGAATAATTGAATGAATGCCTCAAGATGCCCTTGCTTCAATGTTTGGTTGAACATTATAGGTTCATATTTATATACAAGAACACCCATTAGGCTCATAGAAGAATCCCAAGTGTCAGAAACAGAAGACAAAATACCTCCATGTCGTTTCAACTTCTCGTGCTTCCAAAATTGTCATTATACGCATGCTTAAACCTTCTTGGTAGTTGCAAAATTGTTGCAGTGGTTTAAAAAACTTTTGGGGTGGTTGTAAAACCACCATTATATATTGAGTGACACTTTCACAACCATGAAAATTATTATAGCTTCTCGAGGCCATATATTTTGCATACAAACTCAAAATTGCAAATCATTTTTTTTGAAATTACATAACTTTTCAAGAGGAATCCAAGTATGTACATTAAAGGTACTTTTTATGACTACCATATTCTATTCAATCCCATACAACATAAATTACTTATTTTCCAAGACTTGGCATGTAGAGAATACCCTTGTTTGATAGTCGATTGCCTTATTGACTAAATAGATGATCTACTTCATGCAATTTTTTGATCAATAACGTCTAAAAGATTGATTTTTCTCGTAATTATATGCTTGGTAAATTGTGGTCATGTGGTGTGTGTCTCCACACACACACACACACACATTGTAGTAGTGGGGTCACAAACCTTTTTCGTTGCCGACTAGAATGTTGTTAGTCAATGCAAGTCAACACTGTTAACTATGACTTTTTGTATTCATTTCGACATTATGTACACAATACTGGTCATCACCATTAATTATGACATGTTTTATAAATTTTGACACACATACAATGTAGTTCAACGTTGTTAACAATCACAATTTATGTTAATTTCGACGTTACATACACAATAATAATCTTAATTTTGCGACTTACATGAGCAAGTAACACAGTTTAACAAAAAAAAAATCTACCAAAAAATTTGTGTTTGATAAACTACAACGAAAATTAAAGTTGATAATTAAACCTTCTTGCATAATTTTTTTTAATGATAATTACTTATTTAACATTATCCTTCAAAACTTAATATAATTCATAATAATAAAAAAATATTAAAAACTATATATATAATATTTTACAAATAAAAAATATTAATACTTATACGACCATTAAATTTAATCTTCAAACACCGTCATACGATATTTACATTTACATATTGATTTGTTAAACCGGAAGCTTCCATTTCTTTGTAGTTGCAATCATTTCTTTTCAGAAATTCTCAAAAACAATTATTTAAAAAAGTGCTTTTCAATCCCCCCACGCAGATATATATATATATATATATATATATATTATTTTCGAACTTTTTCTCTGCTTGTTGGTCGGGCCAAAGTTGAGATGTCAGACACAGATTTTCCTATTTCCTTGTCGGTGCCAGCCACGGACACGACGTTCAAAAAAGTCTTAAGGAAAGTCTATATAAAATTTGTTCAGTTGACAATTGGTTCACAGTTGCGTGTTTCAATGCCCATGTCGTTTTCTTTTGCTCAGCTGGTCAAGTATGCGTGTGAAGTGTGGTTTCATCATTTTCTCTGGTCGGCAGGTAACGTTAAATGAATTTAAAATTGAAAATGATTATAGTTTTTTATGGGCTTATCTTTCAACGGTTTATGAATATAATTTGAGAGGATGATATCTTTTTCTTTTTGTCCGCTTGTCAAGTTACTATGTGTGTACCGATAGGTAGAACACTCATTATGGAGGCCATGCGGATACCATGGTAGATCATTTTCATGTTATAAGGGATGTTGAAACTTTCATTTCAAAACTTTTTTGATATATGTTTAACACGAACGGATTGAGGAAAAATGAAGCTTCCAACAAACGTGAAACCTTAGCGTCTGCAACTGTAAGATTCCTCCACAAAAATCAATCCCATGCGGTTCAAAACGGCGGCTAGATGGTTGGGAACACTTCTAACCTAGAGGTAGCAGCTCCCACATTGAATGACCAGTCTGACGCTGAGGAAAATGGTCCAGTTGCCAAAGAAAACCCTCACGCTGTGGCTATGTAGAAGATACAGTCAGATGAATTGCTTCCAGAAGAGCTTTTGCACTCTGATTCGGGTAAAAATGCTAAAAATACAACCCCATGATGATGTTATTGATACTATTTTCGAATGCCAAACTAGAACTGTTATTCTGTTTTTTCTAAGAGGAGTTCTTAGTGAAGCATATTTTTATAAATGGGCCCGTATGAATTGGGAAAATAGGGGATGGGAAATTGAAGCATTAAGAGGCTTAGGAAAAGGGTATGTTTCTTGTATGTTTAAATTAGTAGATCATGCTCACGCTGTGTTGCAATATGGTCCCTGGGTTATTTGTGGGCAACTTTGTTACCTTCAAGCTTGGAGCTTCAATTTCCATTTTGAAGGTCTGTCCCATTCACATTATTTCATGTGGGTCGAGCTACCTTACCTTAATCTGGGGTTTAGACTTTTTTTATAGGACATTGCGACCCAGTTGGGTAGAGTAATATGGTGCAAGCATAACTTTGATAAGTTTTCAAGTTTAAGGGTTCATTTGAGGGTTTGCGTGGAAATAGACTTGAATAGGCCATTTCCTGAGAACATTAAGCTTATTAGCCCAAGGTTTGAATTGGATCAACCTTTAGTCTATTTGAATATGCCAAAAGCATGTTTTTATTGCTGAAAAGAAGGCCATCTGATTCGTGAGTGTCTTATTAGGTAGAATAAATTCGTTCAGTGACCCCTGAATTCCTCTCCATCTAGTGGCCACGTTATCTCCCCCAACCAAGTAGCTCCACCTTCCATCTCTCAACCTACTCCTCACTTGTCACCTTCTCCTACTCCCAACCCATGTTTTCCTCCCATTGCCCCTGTTGAGTCTACCCCCTCCTTTAAAGATGTGGTTATGTCAGACGGGTGGAGAATGGTTAGGAAGAGGAAAGAGACATCTAGCTCTTGTTCTTTTCCTAGCCCTTGTTCTTCATCCCAGGATCATTCATCCTCACCCCCTCTATTTCCCAATCCCTTTGCCTGTGAATCCATCCCTACTCTTCATCATTCCTCTCCTCAACATCTTGCTCGTGATTCCTCTCCCCCCTACTCGCAGCATAGATCTAGATCTCCTTCTGCTACCCCTAATGATCGACAACCCAAGGATCATGATGTTGCTCTCACTAACAACTTCAGTGTGTTGACTCAGATGATGATTCTATTAATCTTGATCATGAATTATAACTTACTCTCTTGGAATGTAAGAGTGATTTCACTCCCTCATCGTAAGTTTAAAGTAAATGAGTTGGTTATGAAATAGAGCCCTGATGTGTTATTCTTCCAATAAGTCAAACTCAGTAACACTAGATTTGAAGCGTCCTTCTATAATGTTTGGAAAGATATATTTTTTGCATACATCTCATATAGATGGCAGAGGTGGAGCTGTTGTTGGGATTTCGCCATGGATCTCTAAGCATGTCATTGATAAGGGTGAAGACCCTTCACATAGTTGTGTTTGGATCCTTACCATTATCAATAGATAACTCATCGAAATTAGCTCTATTTATGCCTCAAATTTCACTAAAGAATGAACTGAGCTATGGAATTGGTTGTACAATAATTTACCTACTGTGGATTAGGTCTTAGGTGGTGATTTTAATATGGTGGAACACCATCAAGACCATCACTGATCCAAGTAACATTTCAAGGGATAATTTGGGCGACGGTTCTACCCCAATTGGTGGCAGAACTTTCGAGAGCCATAACTTTTGCACCATAGCTCTGTTTGACTCCCAGTTTGAACTGTTGGAAAGCTAAAAATAAGGGGAACACCGTGAGATGACACTGAGCTTTGATCAGTGAGTTTTGACTCCAAAAAAAAAAATAGAAGTGCCTCAAATTTTAATTTTGGTAGTGTAGTCTAAAAATAGTAAGTTTCTAAAAATAGTAATTCTTCGAATTCTGTATTATTGTAAATCATGGAAGTTGAACCACTTAATCTACCTTGAGATTGGTGACCTTCCACATCCTCCTCCTACCTTCAAAATATGTATAAATAAATATGTAATTTGAAATAAAAATTAGACATCTCTTCTCAGAGATAGACATATGTTTGGATCTATAAATTTGACCAATAAAACATCTCTTCTTAGAGATAACATTATTACAATTGTGTTGTTTTTATTTCTTGAATTATATTTCAACCAAAGCTTATAAGTTTTAGATCAGTGGTATCAGAGTGGTTTGTCTTGAGAATATATGATCCCGAGGATGAGGTCAGGCTCCAGGAAGCTTGGGTGGAAAATAATAGAGCTTCCAAAATATCCACCTATTCACTCCAAATGACCTCAAATGACGTACAACACCAAGACATCTGATCCTTTCAAGGAAATGGTTAATGAAGCCCTTCAATAGCAGCAACTGTATATGTTATAATAATTCACCCAAATTCTCTAATAAATCTCGATAGAAAATTCTAGCTCCTCATTTGCACATCCACATCCTTTCAATGCCCCCAAACCCTTCAAAGTTCAAGTAAATTTTGATATCCCTACATTTGAAGGCAAAATCAATGTTAATGCAGTAGAAAATTGGTTGGATAAATTATCTTCCTATTTTTTTGTAAATAAATTCATTGATCGAGAGATCACTTTTGCTCTTTTGAAAGCATCATTACCTATCAAAAATTGGTGGAAAGTGTACAAGAAGAGATTCAATATGGATGATATTGGCCTTGAGGTGAAACTTATATGAGATGATTTTATAGAAGCTATAAAGGAAGAATACTATCCCATTGGAGCATATGATAATCTGTATATAGAGTGGCAACAACTTCATCAAGGTAAGGAAGAGTCTATTCAAAATTACACTGACATTTTTCATTCTCTATCTGTGAGATTGGGCATCTAGGAAAGTGAGAAAATCAAGGTTCTCAAATATTGTGGTGGACTACAATGGTATATATAGGTGGATATAGAACTCTTCAATCTGGAACCTCTCAGTGAGGCATACAAGTTTGCGGTGAAGATTGAGAAAAAACATGGAAGAATGAATATGAAGAGTCAACCTACAAAATGGAAAAGTGACAAAGAAGGTCAAACACGAGGCCAACATTGGAAGAAAAAGGAAGGGAAGACTATAAAATGGTGTGATTACCACAAATTTGAAATGCACTCCAAAGAAGAATGTCAAGATATCAAGTCCCTATTTTCTGAGTCACAATCTTCAACATCCACTACTCTGCCTCATACACACCCTGCAGTCAAAGAGGATGAAGATGAGATTGTAGATGTTAAGATCGATGCCATCATTACTTCATCATGGACCCACGAGGTGAGGCTAGATGATAAGGAAAGGTTGTTTCACTTTAAGTTATGGGTGAAAGTTAAGCCTCTACATTTCATTCTTGATAGTGGGAGTCAAAAGAATTTAATCTCTACTAATGTTTTGAAAAGCCTAAATTTGTCCATGAAGCCTCACCCAAAGTCATATAATATTAGATGGTTGAGTCCAGGGAGAAACCTTTGTGTCACCCACCAATGTCTTCTCTCATATGCAATAAAACCTTTCCAAGATGAGGTCTTATGTGATGTGGTCAATCTAGATGTTTGAGATGTACTCTTTGGTCAACCATTCATGTATGATCAGCATGGCATCTATGAATCAAGAATTTGAAGGATCTCCCTCACTCTTGGAACATGGCTCTACAGAGTAACAAAGGTAGCACCTTCTACACTGTCTCCTTGATTAGTGCCAACAAAATTGTTCTTATGGTGGTCAAGCCATAGGAATCCAAAAGCGCTAATGTTATAACCCTAACTACATAAAAAACACAACAATATAAGTAAATAGATAAAAACCTAAAGAAGTTCATGGCTTTACATCTAAAAAATGATGGTCAAACAAAAATGGTGAACAATCGGGTCCTGCATAGCTCCATAAAGCATAGTCCATTCCAAGTATGCATCGGGAATTAAATCAAAACACAACTGCCACACTTGATGACACATATTGATGAAATGGGGACCAATTCTTCTCAAGGAGGGAGGAATGATCCAAACAATATTTTAAGCGATAATTCGGGTGACGGTTATACCCCAATTGGCGGTAGAACTTTTGGGAGCCATAAATTTTGTACCATAGCTCTGTTTGACTCCCAGTTTGAACCGTTAGAAAGTTAAGAATGAGGAGAACGCTGTGAGATGGCATCAAGATTCACTTGGTAGGGTTTTACACTCAAAAATTAAATAGAACTGCCCCAAATTTTAATTTTAGTAGTGCAATCTAAAAATAGTAAGTTTCTAAAAATAATAATTCCTCAAATTTTGTATCGTTGTAAATCATGGAAGTCAAACCACTTAATCTCCCTCAAGATTGGTGATCTTCCACATCCTTCTATCTTCAACATATGCATAAATAAATATGTAACCCGAAATAAAAATTAGACATCTCTTCTCATAGATAGGCATATGTTTGGATCTGCAAATTTGATCAATAAAACATCTCTTCTCAGAGATAGCATTATTACAATTATGTTGTTCTTATTTCTTGATTTATCTTTCAACAAAATATTTTGAGTTTTAGATCAGTGGTTTTAGAGTGGTTTATCTTGGGAGTGTATGATCCTAAGGATGAGATCAAGCTACAAGAAGCTTGGGTGGAAAATAATAGAGCTTCCAAACTATGCACTTATTTGATCCAAATGACTTCAAATGATAGACAACACTGAGACATCCAATATTTTCAAAGAAATGGTGAATAAAGTCCTCTAACAGCAACAAGCATAGATGTTACAACAATTCACCCAAATTCTATAAATAAATCTCGATGGAAAATTTTGGATCCTCATTTGCACCCCCACATCCTTTCAGTGCCCCAACACCCTTCAAGGTTCAAGTGAATTTTGATATCCTTACATTTGAAATCAAAATCAATGTTGATGTAGTAGAACATTGGTTAGATCAATTGTCTTCCTATTTTTTTGTAAATAAATTCACTGATAAAGAGAAGATCACTTTTACTCTTTTGAAAGCATCATTGCCTATCAAAAATTAGTGGGAAGTGTACAAAAAGAGATTCAGTATGGATGATACTGACTTTGAGGTGGAAGCTACATGGGATGATTTCATAGAAGCTGTAAAAGAAGAATACTACCCCATTGGAGTATATGATGATCTGTATATAGAGTGGCAACAACTTCACCAAGATAATGAACAATTTGTTCAAGATTATACTGACATTTTTTATTCTCTATCTGTGACATTAGGCATCCAAGAAAGTGAGAAAGACAAGGTTTTCAAATATCATGGTGGACTACAATGGTATATATGGGGGGAGATAAAACTCTTCAATCTAAAAACCCTCGATGAGGCATACAAGTTTGTGGTGAAAATTGAGCAGAAGCATGAAATAATCAATAAAAAGAGTCAACCTATAAAATAGAAAAGTGATAAATAAGGTCAAATATGAAGCAAAAATTAGAAGCAAAAGGAAAGAAAGACTGAGAAATGGTTTGATTACTACAAATATGGAACACACTCCAAAAAATAATGTCAAGCCATCAAGTCATTAGTATCTAAGTCACAATCTTCAACATCTACTACTCTGCCTCATACACACCTTGTAGTCAAAGATAATGAAGAAGAGATTGTAGATTGTTGAGGCCAATGTCATCATTGCTTCATCACAGACCCATGAGAAGAGACCAGATGACGAGGAAATGTTGTTTCACTTTAAGTTATAGGTGAAAGGTAAAGTTTTGTATTTCATTCTTGATAGTGAGAGTCAAAAGAATTTAATCTCTACTAATGTTGTGAAAAGCCTAAATTTATTCATGAAGCCTCACCCAAAGTCATACAATATTGGATGGTTGAGTCCAAGGAAAAACCTCTGTGTCACCCACCAATGTCTTATCTCATATGCAATAAAACCTTTTCAAGATGAGGTATTTTATGATGTGATCAATATGTATATTTGTAATATAATATTTAGTTAGCCATTCATGTATGATCGACATGGCATCTATGAATCAATAAATCAAAGGATCACCTTAATTTTTAGAACACAATGCTATAGGGTACTAGAGGTACCACCTTCTACATCTATCTCCTTGATCAGTGCTAAGAAATTTGTTCTCATGGTGGTCGAGCCATAGGAATCCAATAGGGCTGATGTTGTAGCCCTGACTACACAAACAACAAAATAATAGAAAAAAATAGATACCAAGGTGAAAAAGTTCATGACCTTCTATACATAGACTAATGGTCGGATATAAATGATGAATAACTAGGCCCTACACAGCTCTACAAAGCACAATCTATTCCAAGTACTCATTAGAAATCAAATCAAAATACAACTGTCATATTTGATGACAAATATTGATGCAATGGGGACCGTTGCTTTGCAAGGATGGAGGAATGATCCAAGCAATATTTCAGGTGATAATTTAGGTGATGGTTCTACCCTAATTGGTGGCAGAACTTTTGAGAGCCATAACTTTTGCACTATAGCTCCGCTTGACTGCTCATTTGAACCATTGAAAAGATAAGAATAAGGAGAATGCCGTGAGATGAAATCAAACTTTATTTAGTGGGTTTTAACCCTATAAAACTAAATGAAAGTGCCTCAAATTTCAATTTTAGTAGTGCAATCTAAAAATAATAATTTTGTAAAAGTAGTAATTCCTTGAATTTTGTATTGTTATAAATCATGGAAGTCGAACCACTTAATCTCCCTCAAGATTGGTGACCTTCCACATCCTCCTCTTACATTCAAAATATGTATAAATAAAGATGTAACTTGAAATGGAAATGAGACATATTTTCTCAGAGATAGGCATATATTTGGATTTGCAAATTTGATCAATAAAACATCTTTTCTCAGAGATAACATTATTACAATTGTGTTGTTCTCATTTCTTGAATTATCTTTCAATCAAAGCTTCTAAGTTTTGGATCAGTGGTATCAAAGTGGTTTGTCTTGAAAGTGTATGATCTCAAGGATGAAATCAGGCTACAAGAAGCTTGGGTAGAAAATAATAGAGCTTTTAAACTATCCACCTATTTGCTCTAAATGACCTCAAATGGTGGACAACATTGAAACATCTGATCCTTTCAAGGAAATAGTGAATAAAGCCCTCTAATAGTGGTAAATGTATTTGTTACAATAATTCACTCAAATTATTTGACAAATCTTGATGGAAAATTATGGCTCCTCATCTGCACCTCCACATCCTTTTAGTGCCCCAACACCATTCAAGGTTTAGGTGAATTTTGATATCCCTACAATTTGAAGGCAAACTCAATGCTGATATAGTAAAAAAATGGTTCGATCAATTTCTTCCTATTTTTCTATAAATAAATTCATCGATAAAAAGATCACTTTTACTCTTTTGAAAGCATCATTGCCTATCAAAAATTGGTGGAAAGTATATAAGAAGATATTTAGTATGACTAATATTGGTCTTAAGATGGAACCTACCTAAAATGATTTCATAGAGGATGTAAAGGAAGAATACTACCCCATTAGAGCATATGATGATCTGTATATAGAGTGACAACTTCACCAAGATAAGGAATAGTCTGTTCAAGATTACACTAACAATTTTTATTCTCTATCTATGAGATTAGGCATTTAGGAAAGTGAGAAACATAAGGTTTTCAAATATCATGGTGGACTACAATGGTATATACAGTGGGAGATGGAACTCATCAATATAGAACCCTCGATGAGATGTACAAGTTTACGATGAATATTGATTAGAAGAATGAAAGAATAAATACAAAGAGTCAACCTATAAAATAAAGAAAGTGATAAATAAGGTTAAACATGGGGCCAAAATTGGAAGCAATAGGGAGGGAAGACTAAGAAATAGTGTGATTACCATAAATCTAGAATGCACTTCGAAGAAGAATGTCGAGCCATCAAGTGCCTATTTTTTGAGTCACAATCCTCAACATCTACTTCTCTACCTCATACACACCCTGCAATTGAAGAGGATGAAGAAGAGATTATAGATGTTGAACCCGATGCCATCGTTGCTTCATCATGGACCCAAGAGGAGAGGCTAGATGATAAGGAAAGGTTGTTTCACTCTAAGTTATGGGTAAAAGATAAGCCTTTGCATTTCATTCTTGATAGTTAGAGTCAAAAAAATTTAATCTCTATCAATGTTATGAAAAGCCTAAATTTGTCTATGAAGCCTCACCAAAAGTCATATATTATTGGATGGTTGAGTCCTGGGAGAAACCTCTATGTCACCCACCAATATCTTCTCTCATATGCAATAAAACTTTTCCAAGATGAGGTCTTATGTGATGTTTTCAATCTAGATGTTTGCAATATACTCTTTGGTCAACCATTCATGTATGATCAACATGGAATCTATGAATCAAGATCTCGAAGGATCACCCTCACTCTTGGAACACAGTGCTACAGGGTACCAGAGGTACCACATTCTACATCTATCTCCCTAATTAGTGTCAAAAAATTTGTTCTCATGGTGGTCAAGCCACATGAATCTAAAAAGATTGATGTTATAGCCCTGAATATACAAATAACACAACAACAGAAGAAAATAGATACCAAGATGAAGAAGTTCATGGCCTTCCATCCACAGACTGATGGTTAGATAGAAATGGTGAAAAATTAGGGTTTGCACAGCTCCACAAAACACAATCCATTCTAAGTATGCATCAAAATTCAAATCAAAACACAACTACCACACTTGATGACAAATATTGATGCAATGAGGACCATTGATTCTCAAGGAGGGAGGAATGATCCAAGCAACATTTAATATGATAACTTGGGTGATGGTTCTACCCTAATTAGTGGCATAACTTCTGAAAGCCTTAAATTTTGTGCCATAACTCCGTTTGACTTCTCGTTTGAACTGTTGGAAAGCTAAGAATGAGGAGAATGTCATGAGATGGCACTGAGATATACTCAATAGATTTTTATTCTTAAAAAATAAATGGATGTACCCCAAATTTTAATTTTAGTAGTGTAATCTAAAAATAGTAATTCCTTGAATTCCTTATTATTTTAAATCATGGAAGTCGAACCACTTAATCTCCCTTGAGATTTGTGACCTTCTACATCCTCCTTATACCTTAAAAATGTATATAAATAAATATGTCACATGAAATATAAATTAGACATCTCTTTTCAGAGATATGCATATGTTTAAATCTACAAATTTGATCAATAAAACATCTCTTCTTAGAGATAACATTATAAAAATAATGTTGTTCTTATTTCTTGAATTATCTTTCAACCAAAGCTTATGAGTTTTAGATCAGTGGTATTAGGGTAGTTTGTCTTGAGAGTGTATGATCCTAAGGATGAGGTCAAGGTATAAAAAACTTGGATGAAAAATAACAAAGCTTTCAAACTATCCACCTATTTGCTCTAAATGACTTGAAATGGTAGACAACATCAAGACAACCAATAATTTCAAGAAAATATTAAATGAATCCATCCAATAGTAGTAAGCATAGATATTATAACAATTCATATAAATTCTCCAACAAATCTTGATGAGAAATTTTGGCTCTTCATCTACACCCCCACATCCTTTCAGTGCCCCAACACCCTTCAAAGTTTAGGTGAATTTTTGATATCCCTACATTTGAAGGCAAAATCAATGCTGATGTTGTATAAAATTGGTTGGATAAATTATTTTCCTTTTTTTATATAAAGAAATTCATCGATAAAGAGAAGATCACTTTTGATCTTTTGAAAGCATCATTACCTGTCAAAAATTGGTGAGAAGTGTATAAGAAGAGATTCAGTACAAATGATATTGGCCTTGAGGTGGAACCTACCTAGAATGATTTCATAGAAGCCATAAAGGAATAATACTATTCCATTGTAGTATATGATGATCTATATATAGAGTGGCCACAACTTTATCAATGTAAGAAATAGTCTATTTAAAATTACACTGACATTTTTATTCTCTATTTATGAGATTGGCCATCTAGAAAAGTGAGAAATACAAGGTTCTCAAATATCATGGTGGACTACAATAGTATATACAGGGGGAGATGGAACTCTTCAATTTAGAAAACCTCAGTGAGGCGCACAAGTTTACGGTGAAGATTGAGTAGAAGCATGGAAGAATGAATATGAAGAGTCAACATAAAAAATGGAGAAGTGATAAAGAAGGTCAAACATGAGGCCAAAATTGGAAGAAAAAAGAAGAGAAGACTAAGAAATGGTATGATTACCAAAAATCTGGAATGTACTTCAAAGAATAATGTTCAGTCATCAAGTCCCTACTTTTTGAGTCACAGTCCTCAACATCTACTGCTCTGCCTCATACACACCTTGTAGTCAAAGAAGATGAAAAAAGATTATAGATGCTGAGCTTGATGCCATCATTTATTCATCATGTACCCATGAGAAGAGGCTAGATGATAAGGAAAGGTTGTTTCACTCTAAGTTATAGGTGAAAGGTAAGCCTCTGCATTTCATTCTTAATAGTGGGAGTCAAAAGAATTTAATCTTTGCTAATATTGTGAAAAGCCTAAATTTGTTTATGAAGCCTCACCCAAAGCCATATACTATTGGATGGTTGAGTCTAGGGAGAAACCTCTATGTCACCCACCAATATCTTCTCTCATATGCAATAAAACTTTTCCAAAATGAGGTCTTATGTGATGTGGTCAATTTGAATGTTTGAGATATACTCTTTGGTCAATTATTTATGTATGATCGACATGGATTTTATAAATCAAAAACTTGAAGGATCACCCTCACTCTTGGAATATGGTTGTATAGGGTACCAGAGGTACCACCTTCTACATCTATCTTCCTAATTAGTGCTAAGAACTTTGTTCTCATGGTGGTCAAGTCACATGAATTTAAAAGGATTGATGTTGTAGCCCTAACTACAAAAAAAACACAATAATAAAAGCAAATAAATACCAAGTTGAAGAATTTCATAGCCTTCCATCCACAAAGTAATAATCAGACATAAATGGTGAAGAATCAGACCCTACACAGCTCCACAAATCACAGTCTATTCTAAGTATGCATCGAAAATCAAATCAAAACATAATTACCACAATTGATGAAAAATATTGATGCAATGGAAATCATTGCTTCTCAAGGAGGGATGAATGATCCAAGTAATATTTCAACTGATAATTCAGGTGACAGTTCTACCCCAATTGGTTTCAAAACTTTTGGGAGCCATAACTTTTGCACCATAGCTCTATTTGACTCCTCATTTGAACCGTTGGAAAGATAAAAATGAGAGGAATGTCATGAGAAAAAATGGATATTTGATTAGTGGTTTTTGACCTTCAAAAAATAAATGGAAGTACCTCAAATTTTAATTTTAATAGTGTAGTCTAAAAATAATAAGTTTTTAAAAATACTAATTCCTCAAATTTTGTATTATTGTAAATTGTGGAAGTCAAACCAATTAAGCTCCCTCAAGATTGGTGACCTTACACATCCTCTTCCTACCTTAAAAATTTATATAAATAAAGATGTAACCCAAAATAGAAATCAGAAATCTCTTCTCAGAGATATGCATATGTTTAGATCTACAAATTTGATCAATAAAACATCTCTTCTAAGAGATTAAATTATTACAATTGTGTTGTTCTTGTTTTTTAAATTGTATTTCAACTAAAGTTTCTATGTTGTAGATCAATGGTATTAGAGTGATTTATCTTGAGAGTCTATGATCTTAAAGAGGAGGTAATGCTACAAGAAGCTTGGGTAGAAAACAACAAAGCTTCCAAACTATCCACCTATTCACTCCAAATGACCTCAAATAGTGGACAACACCAAGACATCCGATCCTTTAAAGAAAATGATGAATGAATCCTTACAACAGTAACAAGTGTAGATGTTACAACAATTTTATTAAATTCTACAATAGATTTTGATGGGAAATTTTAGCTCCTCATTTGCACCTCCACATCCTTTCAGTGCCTAAAAACCCTTCAAATTTCAGGTGAATTTTGATATACCTACATTTGAAGGTAAAATCAATGCTGATTTAGTAAAAAATTAGTTGAATCAATTGTCTTCCTATTTTTATGTAAATAAATTCACTGATAAAGAGAAGATCACTTTTTCTCTTTTGAAAGCATCATTACCTATCAAAAATTGGTGGGAAGTATACAAGAAGAGATTTGATACGAATGATATTGGCCTTGAGGTAGAACGTACCTGAAACAATTTCATATAAGCTAAAAAGGAAGAATACTATCCCATGGGAGCATATGATGATCTATATATATAATGGAAATAACTTTGCTAAGGTAAGAAATAGTTTGTTTAAGATTACACTGAAATTTTTCATTCTCTATCTGAGAGATTAGGCATTTAAGAAAGTGAGAAACACAAGGTTCTCAAATATCATGGTAGAATACAATGGTATATATGGTGGGAGATGGAACTCTTCAATCTAGAAACCCTTGGTGAGGCGTACAAGTTTGTGGTGAAGATTGAGTATAAGCATGAAAGAATGAATATGAAGAGTCAACCTACAAAATGGAAATGTGACAAAGAAGGTCAAACATGAGGCCAAAATTGGAAGCAAAAAAAAAGAGAAGACTAAGAAATGGTGTGATTACCACAAATCTGGAATGCACTCCAATGAAAAATGCCAAGCCATCAAGTCCTTGCTTTCTGAGTCACAATCCTCAAAATCTACCTCTTTACCTCATACACACTCTACAGTTGAAGAGGATGAAGAAGAGATTATAGATGTTGAGCCTAATACCATCATTGCTTCATCATGGACTCACAAGTAGAGGCCAGATAACAAAGAAAGGTTGTTTCACTATAAGTTATGGGTGAAAGCTAAGCCTCTACATTTCATTCTTGATAGTGGGACTCAAAAGAATTTAATATCTACTAATGTTTGGAAAAGATTAAATTTATCCATGAAGCCTCACTCAAAGCCATACAGTATTGGATGGTTGAGTCCAAAAAAAACCTATGTGTCATCCACCAATGTCTTCTCTCATATATAATAAAACCTTTCCAAGATGAGGACTTATGTCATGTGGTCAATCTAGATGTTTGTAATGTAATTTTTGGTCAACCATTCAAGTATGATCAACATGGCATTTATGAATCAAAAACTTGGAAGATCACCCTCACTCTTTGAATATGGTGCCACAAGGTATCATAGGTACCACCTTCTACATCTATCTCTCTGATTAGTGTCAAAAAAATTGTTTTCATGGCGGTTAAGCCATAGGGCTGATGTTGTAGCCTTGACTACACAAATAACATAATAATAGAAGAAAATATATAACAAGCTAAAGAAGTTCATGGCCCTCCATCCACGAATTGATGGTAAGAAAGAAATGGTGAACAATCAGGTTTTGCATAGCTCCAAAAATCACAGTCCATTTCAAGTATGCATTAGGAATCAAATCGAAACACAACACCATACTTGATGAAAAATATTGATGCAATGAGGACCATTGATTTTCAAGGAAGGAGGAATGATCTTAGTAACATTTTAGGTGATAATTTGGGTGACTGTTCTACCTCAATTAGTGGTATAAATTTTGAGATTCATAACATTTATATCATAGCTTTGTTTGACTCCCCATTTAAACTGTTGAAAAGCTAAGAGTGAGGGGAATGCCATGAGATGATATCGAGATCTACTCGATAAGTTTTGACCCTTAAAAACTAAATAAAAGTGCTTTAAATTTCAATTTTAGTAGTGTAGTATAAAAATAGTAAGTTTCTAAAAATAATAATTCCTCAAATTTTGTATTATTCTAAATCATAGAAGTGGAACAACTTAATCTCCCTCAGCATTGGTGACATTTCACATCCTCCTCCTACCTTCAAAATATATATAAATGAAGATTTAACCTGAAATAGAAATCAAACATCTCTTCTCAGAGATAGGCATATGTTTGGATGTGTAAATTTAATCAATAAAACATCTCTTCTCAGAGATAACATTATTACAATTGTATTGTTCTTGTTTCTTGAATTATCTTTCAACCAAATATTTTAAGTTTTTGATTACTGATATCAAATCAATTTGTCTTGAGAGTTTATGATATTGAAGATGAGGTCAGGCTACAAGAAGCTTGGGTGGAAAACAATAGAGCTTCTAAACTATCCATCTATTTACTCCAAATGACCTAAAATGGTAGACAACACTGAGACATACAATATTTTCAAGAAAATGGTGAATAAATCCCTCTAATAGTAGCAAATGTAGATGTTACAATAATTCACTCAAATTCTCCAACAATTTTTGATGGGAAAATTTGGCTCCTCAATTACACCCCCACATTTTTTACTACCCCAACACCCTTTAAGGTTTAGGTGAATTTTGATATCTCTATATTTGAAGGAAAAATCAATGCTGATGCAGTAAAAAATTAGTTGGATCAATTATATTTTTATTTTTCTTTGAATAAATTCACGAATAAAGAGAAGATCACTTTTGCTCTTTTGAAAGCATCATTTCTTGTAAAAAAATGGTAAAAAATGTACAAGAAAAGATTTAGTATGGATGATATTAGCCTTGAGATGGAACCCACCTAAGATGATTTCATAGAAGCTGTAAAGAAAGAATACTACCCAATTAGAGTATATGATGATATGTATATAGAGTGGCAACAACTTCACCAAGATAAGGAGCAATTTATTCAAGATTACACTGACATTTTTTATTCTCTATCTACGAGATTGGGCATTTATAAAAGTGAGAGACATCAATTTTTTAAATATCATGGTGGACTACAATGGTATATGTGGGAGGAGATGGAACTCTTTAATCTAGAAAATCTTGTTGAGGTAAACAAGTTTGCGGTGAAGATTGAGCAGAAGCATGTAAGAGAAGATTGAAAAATGGTATAAAATAGAATAGGGACAAAGAAGGTCAAACACGTGGCAAAAATTGAAAAAAAAAGGAAGAGAAGATTGAAAAATGGTGTGATTACCATAAATCTAAAATTCACTCCAAAGAAGAATGTCGAGCCATCAAGTCCCTGCTTTTTGAGTTAGGATCCTCAACATCTACTAGTTTGCCTCATACACACCCTATAGTCAAAGAGGATGAAGAAGAGACTGTAGATGTTGAGCCCGATGCCATCATTGCTTCATCATGGACCCATAAAGAGAGGCCAGATGACAAGGAAAGGTTGTTTCACTCTATGTTATGGGTGAAAAGTAAGCCTCTGCATTTCATTATTGATAGTGGGAGTCAAAAAAATTGAATCTCTGTTAATATTGTGAAAATCCTAAATTTGTCCATGAAGCCTCACCCAAAGCCATAAAGTATTGGATGGTTTAGTCTAAGGAGAAACCTCTGTGTCACCCACTAATGTCTTCTCTAATATGCAATAAAACCTTTCTAAGATGAGGTCTTATGTGATGTGGTCATTCTAGATATTTGTTATATACTTTTTGGTCAACTATTCATGTATGATCGACATGACATCTATAAATCAAGAACTTAAAGAATCACCCTCGCTCTTTAAACATGGCACTACAAGGTACTATAGATACCACCTTCTACATCTATCTTCTTGATTAGTGCTAAGAAATTTTTTCTCATGATGGTCAAGCCATAGGAATCCAAAAGGGCTGATGTTGCAACCCTGAATACATAAACAACACAACAACAAAAGAAAATAGATAAAAATCTAAAGAAGTCCACAGTCTTCCATCCATATATTGATGGTAAGATAGAAATGGTGAACAATCGAGCCCTACACAAATCCACAAAGTATAGTCCACTCCAAGTATGCATCAAGAATCAAATCAAAACATAACTACCACACTTGATGATAAATCTTGATGCAATGAGGACCATTAATTCTTAATAAGGGAGAAATGATCTAAGCAACTTTCACATGATAATTTAGGTGATGGTTCTTCCCCAATTGGTGGTATAACTTTTGGGAGCATAACTTTTGCACCATATCTCCATTTGACTCCCTATTTGAATTGTTAGAAAGCTAAGAATGAGGGGAACACTGTGAGATGGTAACAAGCTTTGTTCAGTAGATTTTGACACCAAAAAACTAAATAAAAAAGCCCCAAATTTGAATTTTAGTAATGTAGTCTAAAAATAGTAAATTTATAAAAATAATAATTCTTCAAATTCTATATTGTGATAAATCATAGAAGTCAAACCACTTATTCTCTATCGAGATTCGTGATCTTTCACATCCTCTTTCTACCTTTAAAATATGTATAAATGAAGATATAACTAGAAATAGAAATTAGACATCTCTTTTTAGAGATAGGCATATGTTTAGATCTATAAATTTGATCAATAAAACATTTCTTCTCAGAGATAACAAATTTACAATTATGTTGTTCTTATTTCTTGAATTATATTTCAACCAAAGCTTCTAAGTTTTGGATCAGTGGTATTAAAGAGGTTTGTCTTAAGAGTGTATGATCTTGAGGATGAGGTTAGGATACAATAAACATGGGTGGAAAACAACATAGCTTCCAAACTATCCACCTATTCGCTCCAAATAACCTCAAATGGTGGAAAACATTGAGACATCCAATCCTTTTAAGGAAATGGTGAATGAAGCCCTCTAAAAGTAGAAAATGTAGATGTTACAACAGTTCACCCAATTTATTTAGAAAATCTCATTGGAAAATTCTAGCTGCTCATCTGCAATCCCACATCCTTTCAGTGCCCCAACACCCTTCAATATTCAGATGGTTTTTTATATCCTTACATTTAAGGTAAAATCAATGCTGATGTAGTAGAAAATTGGTTGGATCAATTGTCTTCCTATTTTTCTGTAAATAAATTCATCGATAAAGAGATCACTTTTACTCTTTTGAAAGCATCATTCCCTATCAAAAAATGGTGGGAAGTGTGTAATAAGAGATTTATTACAGATAATATTGGCCTTGAGGTAGAACCTATCTAGGATGATTTCATAGAAGTTGTAAAGGAAGAATACTACCCCATTGGAATATATGATGATCTATATATAGAGTGGTAACAACTTCGTCAAGGTAATGAATAGTCTATTCAAATTATACTGACTTTTTTCATTTTTCTATTTATGAGATTGAGCATCCGAGAAAGTAAAAAATATAAGGTTCTTAAATATCATGGTGGACTAGAATGGTATATATGGATGGAGATGGAACTCTTCAATCTAGAGATCCTTGGTGAGGCGTACAAATTTGTGGTAAAGATTGAGAAGAAGCATGAAAGAATAAATATGAAGAGTCAACCTAAAAAATAGAAAAGTAACAAAGAAAGTTAAACATGAGGCCAAAATTAAAATTAAAAGAAAAGGAAGACTAGAAAATGGTGTGATTACTACAAATCTGAAACTCACTCCAAAGAAGAATGTGGAGCCATCAAGTCCCTCATTTCTAAGTCATAATCCTCAACATCTACTATTCTACCTCATACACACCCTATAGTCGAAGAGGATGAAAAAGAGATTGTATATGTTGAGCTTGATGCCATCATTTCTTCATCACAGACCCATGATGAGAGGCCAAATGACAAGAAAAGGTTGTTTCACTCTAAGTTATGGATGAAAGGTAATCCTCTGCATTTCATTATTGATGGTGAGAGTCAAAAAAATTTAATCTCTGTTAATGTTGTGAAAAACCTAAATTTCTCCATGAAGCCTCATCCAAAGCCATATAATATTGGATGGTTGAGTCTAAGGAGAAAATTCTATGTCACCCACTAGTCTTCTCTCATATGTAATAAAATCTTTCCAAAATGAGATCTTATGTGATGTGGTCAATCTAGATATTTGTGATGTACTCTTTGGTTAGCTATTCATGTATGATTGACATGGCATATATGAATCAAGAAATTGAACGATCATCCTCACTCTTAAAACATGGTGCTACAGGGTACTAGAAGTACCACCTTCTACATTTGTCTCCCTGATTAGTGTCAAGAAATTTATTTTCATGGTGGTCAAAACATAAGAATCCAAAAATATTGATGTTGCAGCCTTGACTACATAAAAATAATAATAATAGAAGTAAATAGATAACAAGTTGAAGAAGTTTATGGCCTTCCATCCACAAACTGATGGTCAGATAGAAATGGTGAACAATTAGGCCCTACACAGCTCCACAAAGCACATTCCATTACAAGTATGAATAAAAAATAAAATCAAAACACAAATACCACACTTGATGAGAAATATTTATGCAATAGTGACCATTTCTTCTCAAGGAGGAGGGAATGATCCAAGCAATGTTTCAGGTGATAATTCGGGTGATGGTTCTACCCTAATTTATGGAAGAACTTTTGGGAGCCATTAATTTTGCACCATAGCTCTATTTGACTCCCTGTTTGAACTATTAGAAAGTTGAGAATGAGGTGAACGTCATGAGATGGCATCGAGATCTACTGGGTGGGTTTTTATCCTAAAAAACTAAATGAAAGTGCCCCAAATTTCAATTTTAGTAGTGTAATCTAAAAATAATAAGTTTCTAAAAATAGTAATTCCTCAAATTCTATATTATTGTAAATCATGGAAGTCAAACCACTTAATCTCCCTCAAGATTGGCAACCTTGCAAATCCTTCTCCTACCTTCAAAATGTGTATAAATAAAGATATAACCCAAAATAAAAATAAGATATCTCTTCTCAGAGATAGGCATATGTTTGGATCTACAATTTTGATAAATAAAACATCTCTTCTCAGATATAGTATTATTATAATTATGTTATTCTTATTTCTTAAATTATCTTTGAACTAAATATTTTGAGTTTTGGATTAGTGATATCAGAGCGGTTTGTCTTGAGAGTGTATGATCCTGAGGATGAGGTCAGGTTACAATAAGTTTGGTTGGAAAACAATAAAACTTCCAAACTATCCACCTATTCACTCCAAATGACCTCAAATGTTGGCCAACACCGATACATTTGATCCTTTCAAAGAAATGGTGAATGAAGCCCTCCAATAGTAGCAAGCATAGATGTTACAAAAATTCACCTAAATTCTCTAAAAAATCTTGATGGGAAATTTTGGCTCTTCATCTACACCCCCACATCCTTTTAGTGCCCCAACACCCTTCAAAGTTCAGGTGAATTTTGATATCTTTATATTTGAAGGAAAAATCAATGTTGATGTAGTAAGAAATTGTTTGGATCAATTATCTTCCTATTTTTATATAAATAAATTCATTGATAAAGAGAAAATCACTTTTACTCTTTTAATAGCATCATTTCCTGTCAAAAAATAGTGGAAAGTGTACAAGAAAAGATTCAGTATGAATGAAATATATTGGCTTTGAGGTGGAACCTACCTGAGATGATTTAATATAATCTGTAAAGGAAGAATACTACCCCATTAGAGAATATGATGATCAGTATATAGAGTGACAACAACTTCACCAAGGTAAGGAATAGTCTGTTCAAGATTAACTGACATTTTTCATTATTTATCTACGAGATTGGGCATCTAGGAAAGTGAAAAACATAAGGTTCTCAAATATCGTGGTGGACTACAATGGTATATATGGGGGGAGATGCAACTATTTAATCTAAAAATCCTCGGTGAGGCATACAAGTTTATAGTAAAGATTGAGATGAAGCATGGAAGAATGAATATGAAGAGTCAACCTCCAAAATAGAAAAATGAATAAGAAGGTAAAATATGAGGTAAAAATTGGAATCAAAAGGAAAGAAAGACTAGAAAATAGTATGATTACCACAAATTTGGAATGCACTCCAAAGAAGAAAGTTGAGCCATCAAGTCCCTATTTTCTGAGTCACAATCCTCAACATCTATTTCTCTGCCTCATACACACCATACAGTCGAAGAAAATGAAGAATAGATTGTAGATGCTAAGCCAAATTACATCATTGCTTCATCATGGATACATGAACAAAGGCCAGATGATAAGGAAAGATTGTTTCACTCTAAGTTATGGGTGAAAGGTAAGCCTCTTTATTTCATTCTTGATAGTGGGAATAAAAACTATTTAATCTCTGTTATTGTTGTGAAAAGATTAAATTTTTTCATGAAGCCTCACCTAAATCCATACAGTATTGGATGGTTGAGTCTAGAGAGAAACCTCTATGTCACCCACTAATGTATTCTCTCATATGCAATAAAACCTTTCTAAGATGAGGTCTTATGTGATGTGGTCAATCTAGATATTTGTGATGTACTCTTTGGTTTGTCATTCATATATGATTGACATGATATATATGAATCAAGAAATTGAAGGATTGCCCTCACTCTTGGAACATGATGCTATAGGGTACCAGAGGTACTACCTTCTACACTATCTCCCTGATTAGCGCCAAGAAATTTGTTCTCATGGTGGCCAAGCCATAAAAATCCAAAAGGGCCAATGTTGTAGTCTTGACTACACAAAAAACACAATAATAGAATCAAATAGATAGCAATCTAAAGAAGTTCATGGCCTTCAATCTATAGACTAATGGTCAGATAGAAATGGTGAATAATCGGGCCCTACATAGCTCTACAAAGCATAGTCTATTTCAAATATGCATCGAGAATCAAATCAAAATACAACTGCCACACTTGATGATAAATGTTGATGTAATGGGGACCATTGATTTTCAAGGAGGGAGGAATGATCCAAGAAACATTTTAGGTGATAATCTGGGTGATAGTTCTATCCCAATTGGTGACAGAACTTTTGGGATTCATAAGTTTTACACCATAGCCCTGTTTGACTCCTCGTTTGAACCATTGGAAAGTTAAGAATAAGGGAAACATTGTGAGATGGCACCGAGCTTTACTAAATATATTTTACCCCCTAAAAATAAAATAAAGTGCTCAAAATTTTAATTTTAATAATGTAGTCTAAAAATAGTAAGTTTCAAAAAATAACAATTCCTCAAATTCTTTATTGTTGTAAATCATGGAAGTCAAACCACTTAATCTCCTTCGATATTGGTGACCTTACAAATCCTCCTCATATCTTCAAAATGTGTATATATAAAGATGTAACTTGAAATGAAAATCAAACATCTCTTCTCAAATATAGACATATGTTTGGATCTATAAATTTGATCAATAAAATATCTCTTCTCAGAGATAACATTATTATAATTATAATGTTCTTATTTATTGAATTATATTTCAATAAAATATTCTAAATTTTAGATTAGTGGTATCAATGCAGTTTCTCTTGAGAGTATATGATCCTTAGAATGAGGTTAGATTACAAGAAGTTTGGTTGGAAAACAACAAAACTTTCAAACTATCTACCTATTCACTCCAAATGACCTCAAATGGTGGGAAACACTGAGACATCCAATCCTTTCAAAGAAATGGTGGATGAAGCCCTACAATAGTAGCAAGCATAAATATTACAAAAATTCACCCAAATTCTCCAACAAATCTCGATGAAATTTTTTGGCTCCTTATCTGCACCCCTACATCCTTTCAGTGCCCCAACACCCTTCAAGGTTTAGGTGAATTTTGATATCCTTACATTTGAAGGAAAAATCAATGCTAATGTAGTAGAAAATTGGCTAGATCAATTATCTTCCTATTTTTATATAAATAAATTCATCAATAAAGAGAAAATAACTTTTACTTTTTTACAAGCATCATTACTTGTCAAAAATTGGTGGAAAGTGTACAAGAAGAGATTCAATACGGATGATATTGCCGTTGAAGTAGAACCTACCTGTGATGATTTCATAGAAGTTGTAAAAGAGGAATACTACCCCATTAGAGCATATGATGATCTATATATAGAGTGACAACAACTTCATCAAGGTAAGGAACAGTCTGTTTAAGATTACACTGACATTTTTCATTCTCTATTTGTGAGATTGGGCATCTAAAAAAGTGAGAAATACAAGGTTCTCAAATATCATGGTGGACTACAATGTATATACAGGGGAAGATAGAACTCTTCAATCTAGAAATCCATGGTGAGGCATACAAGTTTATGGTGAAGATTGAATAGAAGCATGGAAAAATGAATATGAAGAGTTAACCTTCAAAATGGAAAAGTGACAAAGAAGGTCAAATACAAGGCCAAAATTAGAAGAAAAAAGAAGGGAAGACTAAAAAATGATGTGATTATCACAAATATGGAATGCACTCCAAAGAAGAATGTCAAGCCATCAAGTCCTTGCTTTTTAAGTCATAATCCTCAACATCTACTACTCTACCTCATACACACCTTACAGTTAAAGAGGATGAAGAAGAGATTGTAGATGCTGAGCTTGATACTATCATTGCTTCATCAAGGACCCATGAGGAGAGGCCAAATGATAAGGAAAGGTTATTTCACTTTAAGTTATGGGTGAAAGGTAAACCTCTACATTTCATTATTCATAGTGGGAGTTAAAAAAATTTAATCTCTGTTAATGTTGTGAAAAGCCTAAATTTATTTATGAAGCATCACCCAAAGCCATATAGTATAGGATGGTTGAGTCTAGGGAGAAGCCTCCATGTCACCCACCAATGTCTTCTCTCATATGTAATAAAATGTTTTCAAGATGAGGTATTATGTGATGTGGTCAATCTAGATGTTAGCGATATACTCTTTGGTAAGCCATTCATGTATGATCGACATGGTATTTATGAATCAAAAACTTAAAGGATCACTCTCACTCTTGGAACATGGTGGTATAGGGTACCAGAGGTACCACCTTCTACATCTATCTCCCTGATTAGTGCCAAGAAATTTATTCTCATAGTGGTCAAGCCATAAGAATATAAAAGGGCCAATGTTGCAGTCCTAACTATACAAATAACATAAAAATATAAGTAAATAGATACCAAGCTAAAGAAGTTTATGGTCTTCCATCCACATACTGATGGTCATCTAGACATAGTGAATAATCGGGCCCTGCACAGCTCTACAAAGCACAGTCCATTCCATGTATGCATTAGGAATCAAATCCAAATAAAACTACCATAGATAATGACAAATATTGATTCAATGGGGACCATTGCTTCTCAAGGAGGGAGGAATGATTTGAACAATATTTCAAGCGATAATTTGAGTGACAGTTCTACCCCAATTGATGGTATAACTTTTGGGAGCCATAACATTTACACCATAGCTCTGTTTAACTCTCCATTTTAACCATTGAAAAGCTAAGAATGAGGGGAATTCCATGAGATGACACCAAAATTCATTCGATAGGTTTTTAATTTCAAAAACTAAATGTAAGTGCCTTAAATTTCAATTTTAATAGTGAAATCTAAAATAGTAAGTTTCTAAAAATAGTAATTCTTTGAATTTTGTATTGTTGTAAATCATGGAAGTTGAACCACTTAATCTCTCTCAATATTGATGATCTTCTACATCTTCCTCATATTTTTAAATGTGTATAAATGAAGATGTAATCAAAAATAGAAATCAAACATCTCTTCTCAAAGATAGGCATATGTTTGGATCTATAAATTTGATCAATAAAACATCTCTTATCAAAGATAACATTATTATATTTATGTTGTTTTTATTTTTTGAATTATCTTTCAACCAAAGCTTCTAAGTTTTGGATCAGTGGTATCATATCAATTTATCTTGAGAGTGTATGATTTTGAAGACAAGGTCAGGCTACAAAAAGCTTGGGTGAAAAATAATCAAGCTTCCAAACTATCCACCTATTCGCTCTAAATAATTTCAAATGGTGGAAAACACTGAGACATCTGATCTTTTCAAAGAAATGGTGAATGAAACCCTCCAACAACAACAAGTATAGATGTTACAATAATTCACCTAAATTCTTCAACAAATCTCAATGGAAAATTTTGTCTCTTCATCTACACCCCCACATCTTTTTAGTGCTGTAACAGCCTTCAAGGTTTAGGTGAATTTTGATATCCTTACATTTGAAGAAAAAGTCAATGTTGATGTAGTAGAAAATTTGTTAGATCAATTATCTTCTTATTTTTATATAAATAAATTTATCAATAAAGAGAATATCACTTTTGCTATTTTGAAAGCATCATTGCCCATCAAAAATTGGTGGGAAGTATACAAGAAGAGATTTAGTACAAATGATATTGGCCTAGAGGTGGAACCTACTTGGGATGATTTCATAGAAGTTGTAAAGGAAGAATAATACCCCATTGGAATATTTGATGATTTGTATATAGAGTGACAACAACTTTGTCAAGATAAGGAGCAATATAGTCAAGATTACACTGGCATTTTTTATTCTTTATTTGCGAGATTGGGCATTTAAGAAAGTGAGAAACACAAGGTTCTCAAATATTGTGGTGGACTACAATGGTATATACAAGGGGAGATAGAACTCTTCAATCTAAAATCCCTAAGTGAGGTGTACAAGTTTGAGGTGAAGATTGAGTAGAAACATGGAAGAATGAACACAAAGAGTCAACCTAAAAAATATAAAAGTGATAAAGAAGGTCAAACACGAGGACAAAATTGTAAGCAAAAGGAAGGGAAGACTGGAAAATGGTGTGATTACCATAAATTTGAAATGCACTTCAAAGAAGAATGTCAAGCCATTAAGTTCTTGATTTTTGAGTCATAATCATCAACATCTACTGCTCTGCCTCATACACACTTTGTAGTTGAGGAGAATGAAGAAGATATTGTAGATGTTGAGCCTGATGCCATCGTTACTTCATCACAAACTGATGAGGAGAGGCTACATGAGAAGGAAAGGGTGTTTCACTCTAGGTTATGGGTGAAAGGTAAGCCTCTACATTTCATTCTTGATAGTGGGAGTCAAAATAATTTATTCTCTACTAATTTTGTGATAAACC
This sequence comes from Torreya grandis, assembly GCA_037957365.1. NCBI lineage: Eukaryota > Viridiplantae > Streptophyta > Pinopsida > Cupressales > Taxaceae > Torreya > Torreya grandis. The sequence continues at coordinate 2,435,238 of JARHVA010000703.1, read as the reverse complement.
TAAATTTGTCAATGAAGCCTCATGTAGACACCGAAATCGTGTCTACCCCTTGGTCCTTTCTCCCCCTCTTAGTCCCCCTTGGCCCCCTTGGTCTATGTCCTAACCCTTGTCCTAGTCCACTCCATTTTAAATTAAAATAATTAAACATTTTAATTTATTGGCCCCTTTCCACCTCACCCATGCCACCTTAGATCCCCTCTTTAGATGCCCCCACCTCTCTCCTAGCTTTTATTGCCCAAATCCTCTCTTAATCCTCCCTCTCACGTATATTTATGCCTTGCTCGACCATTTTCCCATGGCCCTTTGACTCGGCGGCGTGCAAGAATGGGCAGAAGGCTAAAATTAGCCTCTGTCCCCATTCTAAACCCACCAACGTCAGTCATTTATTCGGCCGACATTGGCGGTTCTACCGGCATCAGCAGCCTTCAAGACTACATTCCACCTCCGGAACATGGATCAGATCTTTCAATCCTCTCCTTCGACCTCCAATAGATCCAACCTCTAAGCAATCCATTCCTTCACTCTACCACTCTGCCAATCTTCAAACCAGACCTCTTCACTCTCTCTCATAGGGACTCTGCATCAGTCTTCTACACCAGCAATAGGTACAAGCATCAACAGCTCTTTCTTCAGCATACCACAGGTAAGTTTTCTTCTGTGTTTTCATTATGTCTTCTAGCTATTGCTTCCAAGTGCTATGAATTAGACTCAGCCATCCTCAACCAGACCACAGACATCACCAGACCACTCCTTCTTCCCTGTTGCCCCTGGCTTCTGTTTGGGCACTCTTTCAGACCATCCTTTTTGCCTACAAAGACCCAGACTCTCTCTCAGACCCAAACCATTCTCCAGACCATTCTTCACGTCCATAGACCCTATCCACAGACCACAAACTCATCCAGACCTCATCCATAGACTACTGCCCCGACTGACGCCGGCTGCAGAGACCACTGCCCCCACCGACGTCGGCAGACTAACTGACATCGATGACCTTGACCAACTGATGCCAGTAGGACCACCAATGTCGGTGACTGTAACCAGACTGACAACATCATTCAGGTAAGCATTTGCTTCCATTTTCATTTCATTTAGTCTTTAATCATTTTAGTCTTTTATTATTCTGCTGTTTATCAGACATTTCTTTTATCAATCAGTGGGTTGACATCCCTCAAGCTTTTGCTTTTGGGATCAAGCTTTTGCTTGGCAACCCACCATCTCCTCATCTAATGCCTTCCTTGTCTTAGTCTCTTTCTTTTTCAGGTGTCATCCTCCACAACCAAAGAGGAGTTCTCATGACGTCTGGATAACGGTGTGCACGACTTCATCTAGGTACATACAAGCCTTAAACCAATTCTTCTTAGTTTCTTATTCTATCTTTTGAATGTAGAAAGAGAAATTAGCATAGAAACACCTCACCCAAAGCCATACAATATTGGATGGTTGAGTCTAGGGAGAAACCTTCATGTCACCCACCAATGTCTTCTCTCATATGCAATAAATGTTTTCTAAGATGAGGTCTTATATGATATGGTCAATCTAGATATTTGTAATGTACTCTTTAGTCATCCATTCATGTATGATTGACATTACATCTATGAATTAAGAACTCAAAGGATCACCCTCACTCTTAGAACACGGTGCTATAGGGTACCAGAGGTACTACCTTCTATATCTATCTCACTGATTAGTGCCAAGAAATTTGTTCACATGGTGGTCAAACCATAGAAATAAAAATCACTGATATTGTAGCCTTGACTACATAAAAAACATAATAATAAAAGAAAATAGATACCAAGATGATAAAGTTTATGGCCTTTCATTCATAGACTGATGGTTAGATAGAAATGGGAAATAATTGGGCCCTACACAGCTCCATAAAGCATAGTCCATTCTAAGTATGAATCAAGAATCAAATCAAAACACAACTACCACACTTAATGATAAATATTGATGCAATGGGGACCATTGCTTCTCAAGGAGGGAGGGATGATCCTAGCAACATTTTAGGTAGTAATTCAAGTGATGGTTCTACCTCAATTAGTGGCAAAAGTTATGGGAAATATAAATTTTAAACATAGCTTCACTTGACTCTCTGTTTGAACCGTTAGAAAGCTAAGAATGAGGGGAATGCCATGAGATAACACCAAGTTATACTGGATAAGTTTTTACCCCCAAAAATTAAATGAAAGTTCTTAATTTTTTTTATTTTTGTACTACAGTCTAAAAATAGTAATTATTCAAATTCTATATTGTTATAAATCATGGAAGTCAAACCAATTAATCTCCCTTGAGATTGGTGACCTTCCAAATCCTCCTCCTACCTTCAAAATATGTATAAATGAAGATGTAACTAAAAATAGAAATTAGACATCTCTTCTTAGAGATAGGCATATATTTGGATCTACAAGTTTGATCAATAAAACATCTCTTCTCAGAGATAATATTATTATAATTGTGTTGTTCTTGTTTCTTGAATTATCTTTTAACTAAAGCTTCTGAGTTTTGGATTAGTGGTATCAAAATGGTTTGTCTTGAGAGTGTATGATCATGAGGATGAGGTTAGGTTACAATAATATTGGGTGGAAAATGAATTCAAATGGTGGACAACATTGAGACATCTGATCCTTTCAAAGAAATGGTGAATAAATCCCTCCAATAGTAGCAAGCATAGATTTTACAACAATTCACCCAAATTCTCTAACAAATGTTGATGGAAAATTCTAGCTCCTTATCTACACCTTCACATCCTTTCAGTGCCCCAACACCCTTCAAGGTTTAGGTGAATTTTGATATCCCTATCTTTGAAGGTAAAATCAATGCTGATGTATTAGAAAATTGGTTGGATCAATTATCTTCCTAAATTTTTGTAAATAAATTTACCAATAAAGAGAAAATTACTTTTGCTCTTTTAAAAGCATAATTTCCTATCAAAAATTGGTGGGAAGTGTACAAGAAGAGATTCAATATAGATGATAGTGGCCTTGAGGTAGAACCTATCTGAAATAATTTCATAAAAGCTATAAAGGAAGAATACTACCCCATTGGAGCATATGATGATCTGTATATAGAGTGGCAACAACTTTGCCAAGGTAAGGAACAATTTATTCAAGATTACACTAAAAATTTTCATTCTCTTTCTGTGAGATTTGGCATCTAGAAAAGTGAGAAACATAAGGTTCTCAAATATCATTGTGGATTAAAATGATATATATGAGGGGAGATCAAACTCTTCAATCTGAAAACCCTCAGTGAGACATATAAGTTTATGGTGAAGATTGAGTAAAAGTATGGAAGAATGAATATGAAGAGTCAACCTATAAAATTAAAAAGTGACAAAGAAGGTCAAACATGAGGACAAAATTGGAAGTAAAATGAAAGGAAGACTAGAAAATGGTGTGATTACTATAAATCTAAAATGCACTCCAAATAAGAATGTCGAGTCATCAAGTCCCTACTTTCTAAGTCACAATCCTCAACATCTACTACTCTACCTCATACATACCCTATAGTTGAAGAGAATGAAGAAGAGATTATAGATGTTGAGCTCGATTCCATCGTTACTTCATCACAGACCCATGAAGAGATGCTAGGCAATAAAGAAATGTTGTTTCACTATAAGTTATGGGTGAAAGGTAAGCCTCTACATTTTATTCTTGATAGTGAAAGTCAAAATAATTTAATCTCTGCTAATCTTATGAAAAGCTTAAATTTATCCATGAAGCCTCACCCAAAACCATATAGTATTAGATGGTTGAGTCCAAAGAGAAACCTCTATGTCACCCACCAATGTCTTCTCTCATATGCAATAAAACCTTTTGAAGATGAGGTCTTATGTGATTGGTCAATCTGGATGTTTGCAAAGTACTCTTTGGTTAGCCATTCATGTGTGATCAACATGGAATCTATGAATCAAGAACTTGAAGGATCACCCTCACCCTTGAAACATGGTGATATAGGGTACCATAAGTACCACCTTTTACATCTGTATCCCTGATTAGTGCCAAAACAATTGTTCTCATGGTGGTCAAGCCACAGGAATCTAAAAAGGCTGATGTTGTAGTCCTGACTACACAAACAACACAACAATAAAAACAAATAGATACCAAGTTAAATAAGTTCATGGCCTTCCATCTAAAGACTAATGGTTAGATAGAAATGGTGAGTAATCAGGCCCTACGTAGCTCCATAAAACACCATCCATTCTAAGTATGCATCAAGAATTAAATCAAAACATAATTACCACACTTGATAATACATATTGATGCAATGGGGACCATTGCTTCTCAAGGAGGGAGGAATGATCCAAGTAACATTTTAGGCTATAATTCGAGTGACGGTTCTACCTCAATTGGTGTCAAAACTTTTGGGAGAATAACTTTTGCACCATATCTCCATTTGACTCCCCATTTGAACCGTTGAAAAGCTAAGAATAAGGGCAATGCTATGAGATGACACTAAGCTTCCCTCAATATGTTTTGACCCCCCAAAACTAAATGGAAGTACCCATAATTTCAATTTTAGTAGTGTAGTCTAAAAATAGTAATTCCTCAAATTATGCATTATTATAAATCATGGAATTCAAACCACTTAATCTCCCTCAATATTAGTGTCCTTCCACATCCTCCTCCTACCTTCAAAATGTGTATAAATTACGGTGTAACTTAAAATATAAATCAAACATATCTTCACAGAGATAGGCATATGTTTAGATCTATAAATTTGATCAATAAAACATCTCTTCTCAGAGATAACATTATTACAATTATGTTGTTCTTGTTTCTTGAATTATCTTTCAACCAAAGCTTCTGAGTTTTGGATCAATGGTATTAGAGTAGTTTATCTTCAAAGTGTATGGTCTCAAAGATGAGGTCAAACTAAAAGAAGTTTAGATAAAAAATAATAGAGCTTTTAAACTATCCACTTATTCATTCTAAATGACTTCAAATGACAAACAACATAGATATATCTGATCCTTTCAAGGAAATAGTGAATGAAACCCTCCAAAAGTAGCAAGAACATATTTTAAAATAATTCACCTAAATTCTCCAAAAAATTTTGATGGAAAATTTTAGCTCCTCGTCTACACCTCCACATATTTTCAGTGCCCCAACACCCTTCAAGGTTAAGGTGAATTTTGATATCCTTACTTTTGAAGGAAAAATCAATGCTAATATAGTAGAAAATTGGTTAGATCAATTATCTTTATATTTTTCTATAAATACATTTATCAGTAAAGAGAAGATCAATTTTACTCTTTTGAAAGCATCATTGCCAATCAAAAATTGGTGGAAAGTGTACAATAAGAGATTCAGTACAGATGATATTGACTTTGTGGTGAAATCTACCCGAGATGATTTCATAAAAGCTGTAAAAGAAGAATACTACCCCATTGGAACATTTGATGATCTGTATATAGAGTGGCAACAAATTTGTCAAGGTAAGGAAAAGTTTGTATAAGATTACACTGACATTTTTCATTCTCTATCTTCAAGATTGGGCATCCAAAAAAGTGAGAAACATAAGGTTCTCAAATATCATGGTGGAATACAATGGTATATATGGGGGGAGATAGAACTCTTCAATCTATAAACCCTCAGTTAGGCATACATGTTTGTGGTGAAAATCAAGTAGAAGCATGGAAGAATGAATACGAAGAGTCAACCTAAAAAATAGAAAAGTGACAAAAAGGTCAAACACGATGTCAAAAATTAGAAGAAAAAAGAAGGGAAGACTGAAAAATGGTGTGATTACCACAAATTTAGAATGCACTCAAAATAAAAATGTCGAGCATCAAGTTCCTAATTTTTGAGTCATAATCCTCAAAATCTATTACTCTACCTCATACACACCCTATAATCAAAGGGGATGAAGAATATATTGTAGATGATGAGCCTGATGCCATCATTGCTTCATCATGGACCCACAAGGAGAGGCCAGACAACAAGGAAATGTTATTTCACTATAATTTATATCTAAAAAGTAATCCTCTACATTTCATTCTTGATAGTGGAAGTCAAAAGAATTTAATCTCTCCTAATGTTGTAAAAATCTTAAATTTTTCCATGAAGCCTCACCCAAATCCATATAGTATTAGATGGTTGAGTCCAAGGAGAAACCTTCACGTCACCCACCAATGTCTTCTCTCATATGCAATTAAACCTTTCCAAAATGAGGTCTTATGTGATCAAGAACTTGAAGGATCACCCTCACTCTTATAACATGTCTTCTCTCTCTGATTAGTGCTAAGAAATTTTTTCTCATGGTGGTCAAGCCACAGGAATCCAATAGGGCTGATGTTGTAACCTTGACTACACAAATAACACAATAATAAAAGTAAATAGATACCAAGATAAATAATTTTATGGCCTTCCATTTATAGGCTAATGGTCAGATAGAAATGGTGAACAATCGAGTCTTGCATAGCTCCACAAAGCATAGTCAATTCCAAGTATGCATCGAGAATCAAATCAAAACACAACTACCACAATTGATGACAAATATTGATGTAATGGAGATCATTGATTCTCAAGGAAAGAAGAATGATCTGAGCAACATTTTAGGTGATAATTCGGGTGATGGTTCTACCCTAATTGGTGTCAAAACTTTTGAGAGCCATAAATTTTGCACCATAGCTCTATTTGACTCCTAATTTGAACTGTTGGAAAGCTTAGAATGAGGGAAATGCCATGAGATGACATCAATCTTTTCTTAGTGGATTTTGACCCCTAAAAACTAAATGCAAGTGCCCCAAATTTTAATTTTAGTAGTGCAATCTAAAAATAGTAATTCCTCAAATTCTATATTATTATAAATCATGGAAGTTGATCCACTTAATCTCCTTCGAGATTGGTGACCTTCCACATCCTTGTACCTTCAAAATATTTATAAATGAAGATGTAACCTGAAATGAAAATTAGACATCTCTTTTTAGAGATAAGCATATATTTAGATCTGCAAATTTGATCAATAAAACATCTCTTTTTAGAGATAGCATTATTACAATTGTGTTATTCTTGTTTCTTGAATTATATTTCAACCAAACCTTTTAAGTTTTGGATCAAAGGTATCAAAGCAATTTATCTTGAGAGTGTATGATCCTGAGGATGAGGTCAGGGTACAAGAAGCTTGGGTGAGAAATAATAGAGCTTCCAAACTATCCACCTATTCACTCCAAATGACTTGAAATGGTGGACAACACTGAGACAACTGATCCTTTCAAAGAAATGGTTAATGAATCCCTCTAACAATAGTAAGTATAGATGTTACAAAAATTCACCCAAATTATCCAAAAAATCTCAATGAAAATTTTTGACTCCTCATCTATACCCCTATATCCTTTTAGTGTCCCAATACCTTTCAAGGTTTAGGTGAATTTTGATATCCTTACATTTGAAGGCAAAATCAAAGTTGATGCAGAAAAAAATTGATTGAATCAATTATCTTCCTATTTTTCTATAAATAAATTCATTGATAAAGATAAGATCACTATTTCTCTTTTGAAAGCATCATTGTCTGTCAAAAATTGGTGGGAAGTGTACAAGAAGAGATTCAGTATAGATAATATTGGCCTTGAGGTGAAACCTATCTAGGATGATTTCATAGAAGCTGTAAAGGAATAATAATACCCCATTGGAGCATATGATGATATGTATATAGAGTAACAACTTTGCCAAGGTAAGGAATAGTCTATTCAAGATTATAATGATATTTTTTATTCTCTATCTGTGAGATTGAGCGTCTAGGAAAGTGAGAAACACAAGGTTCTCAAATATCATGGTGGACTACAATGGTATATATGGGGGGCGATGGAACTCTTCAATCTAAAAATCCTCGGTGAGGTGTACAAGTTTTTGGTGAAGATTGAGTAGAATCATAGAAGAATGAATATGAAGAGTCAAACTACAAAATGAAAAAGTGACAAATAAGATCAAACACGAGGCTAAAATTGGAAGCAAAAGGAAGTGAAGACTAAGAAATGGTGTAATTACCATAAATTTGAAATTCACTCTAAAAAAGAATATCGAGCCATTAAGTCCCTATTTTTTGAGTCATAATCCTCAAAATCTACTACTCTGCCTCATACACACCTTACAATCAAAGAGGATGAAGAAGAGATTGTAGGTGCTAAGCCTGATGCCATCATTGCTTCATCATGGACCTATGATGAGAGGCCAAATGACAAGGAGAAGTTGTTTCACTGTAAGTTATGGGTGAAAGGTAAGCCTCTACATTTCATTCTTGATAGTGGGAGTTAAAATAATTTAATCTCTGCTAATGTTGTGAAAAGTTTAAATTTGTCCATGAAGCCTCACCCAAAGCCATAAAGTATAAGATGGTTGAGTCTAGGGAGAAACCTCTGTGTCACCCACCAATATCTCCTCTCATATGCAATAAAACCTTTTCAAGATGAGGTATTATGTGATGTGGTCAATCTAGATGTTTGTGATGTACTATTTAGTTAGCCATTCATGTATGATCAACATGGCATCTATGGATCAAAAACTTTAAAGATTATCCTCACTCTTGGAACATGGTGCTATAGGGTACTAGAGATGCCATCTTATACATCTGTCTCCCTGATTAGTACCAAGAAATTTATTCTCATGGTGGTCAAGCCACAATAATATAAAAGGGTTGATATTACAGCCATGACTACACAAACAACACAATAATAGAAGCAAATATATATCAAATTGAAGAAGTTCATGGCCTTCCATCTATAAACTGATGGTCAAATAGAAATAGTGATCAATCAAGCCTACACAGCTCCATAAAGCACAATCCATTCCAAGTATGCATCAGGAATCAAATAAAAACACAATTTCTACACTTGATGACAAATATTGATGTAATGGAGACCGTTGTTTCTCAAGGAGGGAGGAATTATCTAAGAAACATTTTAGGTGATAATTCAGGTGATGGTTCTATCCCAATTAGTGGTAGAACTTTTGGGAGCCATAACTTTTGCACCATAGCTCCGTTTGACTCCTTGTTTGAATTGTTGGAAAGCTAATAATGAAGGGAATGATGTGAGATGTCACTTATCTCCACTCAATTTGTTTTGAACCTAGAAAATTAAATAGAATTCTCAAAATTTCAATTTTAGTAGTGCAACCTAAAAATAGTAAGTTTCTAAAAATAGTAATTCTTCGAATTCTGTATTGTTGTAAATCATGGAAGTTGAACCACTTAATCTCTGTCGAGATTGGTGACTTTACACATCCTATTTATACCTTAAAAATGTGTATAAATGAAGATGTAACCTGAAATAAAAATCAAACATCTCTTCATAGAGATAGGCATATGTTTGGATCTACAAATTAGATCAATAAAACATCTCTTCTCAGAGATAATATTATTACAATTGTGTTGTTCTTATTTTTTGAATTATTTTTCAACCAAATATTTTGAGTTTTAGATTAGTGTTATCAGAGTGGTTTGTCTTGAGAGTGTATGATCCTAAGGATGAGGTTAGGCTACAAGAATCTTGGGTGGAAAACATTAGATCTTCCAAACTATCCTCATATTCACTTCAAATGACTTCAAATGGTGGATAATACTGAGACATCTGATCCTTTCAAGAAAATGGTGAATGAAGCTCTCCAATATCAACAAGCGTAGATGTTATAACAATTCACCTAAATTTTCAAATAAATCTTGATGGGAAAATTTGGCTCCTTATCTACACCCTCACATCCCTTCAGTGCCCCAACACCTTTCAAGGTTTAGGTGATTTTTGATATCCCTATATTTGAAAGAAAAATCAATGCTGATGCAGTAAAAAATTGGTTGAATCAATTATATTCCTATATTTCTATAAATAAGTTCACTGGTGAAGAGAAGATCACTTTTAATCTTTTGAAAGCATTATTGCATATCAAAAATTAGTGGGAAATGTATAAGAAGAGATTCAGTATGTATGATATTGTCCTTGAGGTAGAACCTACCTAGGATGATTTCATAGAAACCGTAAAGGAAGAATACTACCTTATTGGAGCATATGATGATCTGTATATAGAGTGGCAACACATTCACCAGGGTAAGGAACTATTTGTTTAAGATTACACAAACATTTTTCATTCTCTATCTATGAGATTGGGCATCTAGGAAAGTGAGAAACACAAGGTTCTCAAATATCATGGTGGAATGCAATGATATATATAGGGGGAGATGGATCTCTTCAATCTAAAAACTATTGATGAGGTGTACAAGTTTATGGTGAAGATTGAGTAGAAGCATAGAAAAATGAATATAAAGAGTCAACCTATAAAATAGAAAAGTGATGAAGAAGGTCAAACACGAGGCTAAAATTGGAAGCAAAAGGAAGGGAAGATTGGAAAATAGTGTGATTACCACAAATCTTAAACGCACTCCAAAGAAGAATTTTGAGCCATCAAGTCCCTACTTTTTGAGTCACAATCCTTAAAATCTACTACTCTACCTCATACACACCCTTTAGTCAAAGAGGATGAAGAAGAGATTGTAGATGCTGAGCTTGATGCTATCATTGCTTCATCACGAACCCATAAGGAGAGGCCAAATGACAAGAAAAATTTGTTTCACTGTAAGTTATGGGTGAAAGGTAAGCCTTTACATTTCATTCTTGATATTGGGATTAAAAAGAATTTAATCTTTCTTAATGTTGTGAAAAGACTAAATTTGTCCATGAAGCCTAACTCAAAGCCATATAATATTGGATGGTTGATTCTAGGGAGAAACCTCTGTGTCACCCACCAATGTCTTCTCTCATATCCAATAAAACCTTTCCAAGATGAGGTCTTATGTGATGTGGTCAATCTAGATGTTTGAAATATACTATTTGGTTAGCCACTCATGTATGATTACCATGAAATCTATGAATCAAGAATTCAAAGAATCACTCTCACTCTTGAAACATAGTGCTATAGGATACCAGATGTACCACCTTTTACATCTGTCTCCTTGATTAGTGCCAAAAATTTGTTCTCATGGTGGTCAAGCCACAAGAATCCAAAATGGTTGATGTTGAAGCCCTAACTACAAAAAAAACATAATAATAGAAGCAAATAGATACCAAGCTAAAGAAGTTCATGACCTTCCATCAATAGATTGATGGTCATACATAAATGGTGAACAATCAGGCCATGTAGAGCTCTACAATGCATAGTCCATTCCAAGTATGCATTAGGAATAAAATCAAAACACAACAACCACACTTGATGATAAATCTTGATGCAATGGGGACCATTAATTCTCAAAGAGGGAGGAATGATCTGAGCAATATTTCAAGTGATAATTCAGGTGATGATTCTACCCCAATTGGTTGTAAAATTTTTGGGAGCCATAACTTTTGTACCATAGCTCCATTTGACTCTCCATTTGAACCATTGTGAAGTTAAAAATGAGGGGAACACTGTGAAATGGCACCAAGCTTTGATCAATGAGTTTTGACACCCAAAAAATAAATTTAAGTGCCCTAAATTTCATTTTTAGTAATGTAGTCTAAAAATAGTAAGTTTATAAAAATAGTAATTCCTCAAATCTATATTGTTATAAATCATGGAAGTTGACCCACTTAACATCCCTTGAGATTGGTAACCTTTCACATCCTCATACCTTCAAAAAATATATAAATGAAGATATAACCCAAAATGGAAATCAAACATCTCTTCTCAGAGATAGACATATGTTTGAATCTACAAATTTGATCAATAAAACATCTCTTCTTTTAGATAGAATTATTATAATTATGTTGTTCTTGTTTCTTTAATTATCTTTCAACCAAAGCTTTTGATTTTTGGATTAGTGGTATTAGAGTAGTTTGTCTTGAGAGTGTATGATCTTGAGGATGAGGTCAGGCTACAAGGAGATTAGGTGGAAAATAATAGAGCTTCCAAACTATCCACCTATTTACTCCAAATGACCTCAAATGGTAGACAATATCGAGATATCTGATCTTTTCAAAGAAATGGTGAATGAAGCCCTCTAATAGTAGCAAGTGCAGATGTTACAAGAATTCACCCAAATTCTCTAATAAACCTTGATGGAAAATTTTAGCTCCTCATCTCCACCCTCACATCTTTTCAATCCCTCAACACCCTTCAAGGTTTAGGTGAATTTTGATAGCTCTACATTTGAAGGCAAAATTAATACTAATGTAGTAAAAAATTGGTTGGATCAATTCTCTTTTTATTTTTTTGTAAATAAATATACCAATAAAGAGATCACTTTTGCTCTTTTGAAAGCATCATTGCCTTTCAAAAATTGATGGGAAGTGTACAAGAAGAGATTTAGTATGGATGATATTGGATTTGAGGTGGAACCTACCTGGGATGATTTTATATAAGCTATAAAGGAAGAATACTACCCCATTAGAACATATGATGATCTGTATATAGATTGGAAACAACTTCATCAAGGTAAGGAATAGTCTGTTCAAGATTACATTGATATTTTTAATTCTCTATCCATGAGATTTAGCATCTAAGAAAGTGAGAAACACAAGGTTATAAGATATTATGGTGGACCACAATGATATATATGGGGGGAGATGGCTATCTTCAATCTGAAAACCCTTGGTGAGGCATACAAGTTTGTGATGAAGATTGAATAGAAGCATGGAAGAATGAATATGAAGAGTCAACTTACAAAAAGGAAAAGTGATAAATAAGGTCAAACATGAGTCTAAAATTAGAAGCAAAAAGAAGGGAAGACTAGGAAATGGTGTGATTACCATAAATTTGGAATGCACTCCAAAGAAGAATGTCGAGCCATCAAGTCCTTGCTTTCTGAGTCTCAATCCTCAACATCTACTACTATACCTCATATATACTATATAGGAAAAGAGGATGAAGAAGAGATTGTAGATGCTAAGCTTGATGCCATCGTTGCTTCATCACAGACCCACAAGGAGAGGTCAGGCAACAAGGAAAGGTTGTTTCACTCTAAGTTATGGGAGAAAGGTAAGCCTTTGCATTTCATTATTGATAGTGAGAGTCCAAAGAATTTAATCTCTACTAATATTATGAAAATCCTAAATTTATCCATGAAGCCTCACTCAAAGCCATATGGTATTGGATGGTTTAGTCTAGGGAGAAACCTCTATGTCACCCACCAATGTCTTCTCTCATATGTAATAAATACTTTCCAAGATAAGGTCTTATGTGATGTGGTCAATCCAGATGTTTGTGATATAATTTTTGGTCAACCATTCATGTATGATCGACATGGCATCTATGAATCAAGAACTTGAATTATCATCCTCACTCTTGGAACATGACACTATAGGGTACGAAAGATACCATCTTATACATCTGCCTCCTTGATTAATGAGAAGAAATTTATTCTCATGATGGTCAAGCCATATGAATCGAAAATGGTTGATGTTGTAGCCTTGACTACACAAACAACACAACAATAGAAATAAATAGATACCAAGTTGAAGAAGTTTATGGCCTTCCATCCATAGACTAATGGTCAGATAGAAATGGTGAATAATCAAGCCCTGCACAACTCTACAAAGCATAGTTTATTCCAAGTATGCATCAAGAATCGAATAAAAACACAACTACCACACTTGATGATAATATGGATACAATGGGGGCCATTTCTTCTCAAGGAGGGAGGAATTATTTGAGAAAATTACAAGTGATAATTCGGGTGATGGGTATACCCAAATTAGTGGTAGAACTTTTGAGATCCATAAATTTTGCATCATAACTCCGTTTGACTCCCCTTTTGAACCATTGGAAAGATAAGAATGAAGGGATGCTGTGAGATGAAAACAAGATTTGATAAGTGGGTTTTGACCCTAAAAAACTAAATGGAAGTGTCTCAAATTTTAATTTTAGTAATGTAGTCTTAAAATATTAAGTTTCTAAAAATAGTAATTCTTCTATTTCTATATTGTTGTAAATCATGAAAGTCAAACCACTTAATCTCCCTTGAGATTAGTAACCTTTCACATCCTATTCATACCTTCAAAATATGTATAAATGAAGATGTAACCTGAAATAAAAAATAGACATCTCTTCTCAGAGATAGGCATATGTTTAGATCTAAAAATTTGATCAATAAAACATCTCTTCTCAGAGATAACATTATTACAATTGTGTTCTTATTTCTTGAATTATCTTTCAACGAAAGCTTCTGAGTTTTGGATCAATGGTATTAGAGTAGTTTGTCTTCAAAGTGTATGATTTTTGAAGATGAGGTCAGGCTACAAGAAGTTTAGATAGAAAATAATAGAGCTTCCAAACTATCCACCTATTCACTCTAAATGACCTCAAATGGCAGACAAGATAGAGATATCTAATCCTTTCAAGGAAATAGTGAATGAAGCTCTCCAAAAGTAGCACGATCATATGTTACAATAATTCACCTAAATTATCCAACAAATCTTGATGGGAAATTTTGGGTCCTCATCTACACCCACACATCCTTTCGGTGCCCTAACACCCTTCAAGGTTCAAGTGAATTTTGATATCCAAACATTTGAAGGAAAAATCAATGCTGATGTAGTAAAATATTGGTTGGATCAATTTTATTCCTATTTTTATATAAATAAATTTACCGATAAATATAAAATCATTTTTTCTCTTTTGAAAGCATCATTACCTATCAAAAATTAGTGGGAAGTGTACAAGAAGAGACTCAGTACCAATGATATTGGACTTGAGGCAGAACCTACCTGTGACAATTTCATAGAAGCTATAAATGAAGAATAATACCCCATTAGAGCATATGATGATTTTTATATAGAGTGGCAACAACTTTACTAAGGTAAGGAACAATTTGTTCAAGATTACACTGACATTTTTCATTCTCTATCTATGAGATTGGGCATCCAGGGAAGTGAATCCATATGAATCACCATCACTCTTGGAACACAAATGCTACAATTGATGACAAATATTGAGGCAATGGGGACCATTGATTCTCAAGGAGGGAGGAATGATCCAAGAAACATTTTAGGTGATAATTTGGGTGACAGTTCTACCCTAATTGATGACAAAAATTTCGGGAGCCATAACTTTTGCACCATAGCTCCGTTTGACTCCTTGTTTGAACCATTGGAAAGATAATAATAAGAGGAACATTGTGAGATGGAACTAAGATCCACTTGGTGGGTTGTGAATCTAAAAAAATAAATGGAAGTGCCCTAAATTTTAATTTTAGTAGTGTAGTCTAAAAATAGTAAGTTTCTAAAAATAGTAATTCCTCAAATTCTATATTGTTGTAAATCATGGAAGTTGAACCACTTAATCTCCCTCAAGATTGGTGACATTCCACATCCTCCTCCTACCTTAAAAATGTATATAAATGAATATGTAACCCAAAATAGAAATTAGACATCTCTTCTCAGAGATATGCATATGTTTGGATCTACAAATTTAATCAATAAAACATCTCTTCTCAGAGATAACATTATTACAATTGTGTTTTTCTTATTTCTTGAATTATATTTCAACCAAAGATTTTGAGTTTTGTATCAATAATAGGCCTAAACAATATTACCTCAACAAATAAGAATTTGTTATTTGGTTGTTATGTCAGAATTCCTTGGTCATTATTGACCCCATTCATGATAAATTCACCAGCTACTCCACAAATTTATTCACTTGGTAAAAATGGAAGATGGGAGGTGTTATGAAATTGAACAGGTTAAATAGATTTTATTTATCTTCTATTTTACCACTGGTCCATAACTCAATGGGTTTCTATGTTTAGGTGGACTATTCTATCACCCTTTTAGATCATTATTTTTTGCACCATTTCCATTTCTCAAAAGTTAAGTATTGACAATTCCCTCCCCTTAAAACTCAATATTTCCCACCTAAAGAATCCTATTTGTCTCGTTGCCCTAGAGGGAATATGGAAATCTATGCCCAAACTGGAGGAAGGGGATTCCTGGATCAATTGGTGGTGTGCAACCATTTTTTAATGTACCACTTTTCTTCATTCATTTGGTAAAATAATGGCTTGAAAGTGAAAATGAAGGGGAAAATATCTACAAGGTAAACTCATTCATGATAGAAAAATTCTTAATGTTGATTGAATTCAAACTCCCATTAATGCTACAGAATCTCAATTGCATAAAATTGATACTATAAAGGTCAAGGGGTTAAAATCATATCCAGATTGCATTTGATCAAAGAAGGTAATAAGGGCACTAAGTATTTTTTTAACTACCTTAATTACAAACATAAAAAGGAAAGAATCGGTGCTATAAGGGATGTATATGATGTGCTTCAATATACTCCTAATATATGTAACCTTTTTAAAAGGTTTTATGAGGATATTTTCAAAGATGACCAATGGAAAGATTTTCAATAAGTCCTTGAGGATGAAGTTAGGAAGCATAATCCCAATAAAATAGACTATGATTATAGTGATTTTTTAGATATAATTCTTTCTTTAGAATAATTGGAAAAAACCCTTTTCTCTATGGCCCCTTGTAAAAGTCCAAGCATTGATGGGCTTCCAATGGAATTCTACCACTCCATGTGGCATCTTATTAAGGAAGATTTTTACTACCTATACCTAGAGGATTTTAATAAAATATCATTAGGACCGAACATTAATTGTGGCATAATCAAACTTCTTCCTAAAGGGAAAAAGAATGATATTATATTTGGTTGGCACCCCATCACATTGCTTAATACCTCTTATAAAATCATTGCAAAATCCTTAGCTTTGAGGATTAAACCAATGGTGCAAGGAATTGTAAGAGCTGAGCAAAAAGGGTTTCTTACAAGAAGATATATCCTTGATAATATTATTCTTGCTTGGAAAACATGTTAATGGGTTCAAGAAATGAGACATAATGCTATTTTGATCAAACTTGATTTTGATAAAGCATATGGAAGAATATGTTGGAATTTCATCCTTAAAACGTTACAATGGCTAGGTTTCAGTCTAAAAATTTGAGCTCATGTTCAAATTTTATTTCAAGATGATAATGCTCAGATTATTATTAACAATATGATGACAGAACCATTTCCTTTACAGAGATCAATTAGACAAGAATGCCCCTTAGCTCCATTAATTTATGTCCTTACCACTGATGCCTTGGGTTATTTGCTTTAATATTCCAATTAAATGAATCTCATTTCAATAATTTTTATTCCTCATAATGCTATTATAATCAATGCACATTATGCTGATGATAACTTGTTATTCTTACAAAATTATGAAATAAATATCTCTAATATGATGGCTATTTTAGAATAGTATTGTGCAATTTTAGGATCTAAACTTTCTCATGATAAAACATAATTTTTGATGATGAAAATAGGGTTTGTTCCTCAACAAATACCTAAATAATGGAAATAAATTAAACATGGTGAGATTACGAGGTATCTTTGGATCTCTTTTAGTCTTGGAGTTTCTCTCTTTAATATGTGAAATTGGTACCTCGATAGAGCTAAGAACAAACTTTTTAGTTGGGGGAATAAATTCCTCTCTTTGGAAGGAAAGATCCAAGTTGCCAACAATTTTTTTATTACCACCCATGTTTATTATTCATCTTGATGGATGCCTTCAAAAAAAGGTTATGAGGACTTAATTAAAATTATCTAACAATTTTTTTGGGCTAAATGGGATGGTAATGCTAATTTTATATCTACATCATGGGACCACTATGTTCAACCTAAATGTAAAGGTTGTTTGGGGCTTATCGATTGCTTCTTGACTTGCCCTTAAAGCCTTATATCTACATCATGGGCCCACTGTATTCAGCCTAGTTGTCCAATGTAATTTTTTTAAATATTGGTTATGGATGGCTTCTTATCCTTTCTTTTTTTCCTTTAAAGAATATTTACATCCAATTTCTTCTTTACTTGCACTTAAAGCCTTGCTTAAACAACAAATGGAATTGTAGGTTAAGTGAAAAGTATTGGATAAAACTCACTGCTCAAATTTGGAAATCAAAAATTGATTTTGATGCTCAGTTGATGGCTTGGAAGATACTACAATTCAAATTGCCCATAGGGGATAGGTTAAAATGTATTATGATCCAACCTATCAACTGTCCCTTTTGTCATCAATATGAAAGTATGAGACATATTTTTTGAAAATGCTTGTTTGTAAAAAATAATGGAATTTAGTGTTTTGTGACTTACCTTTGATTTTTGGACATAATATTAGCTAGAAAGAAGCCTTAATATGGGTTGGATTGCATGATAATGTTATATTTAATGGTATTAGACATGTTATTTTGAGGCACCTCTAGAGGAACAAATGCAAAGCAATTTTTTATCATAATGATCATTAGTATTTTGTAATTCTAAGGTGTTACTTTGATGTGATCTTTTGTCTTGTTTCTTTCTTTTCTCAATGTCAAGCAGAATCAAATAAGAATAGAGTAGTGGATATCCATTGTCAACAAATTAAACACCAAGTGAACCAATTACTAAGTTATAAGAGATCTTGTATCACCCATGACTTAAAGTCTTTTTTGCATGATAGTTGATATGTCTTTGTTGCGGTTGTTCCTATTTGGAGCAAAATTTATGACGTTGTAATTTAAATTTTTTTCCTTGTTATAACTATTTTTGATGACATATGACTGTTTCCAATAATATTTTATGTATTCTTATTGCTTTTTGATAGTTTTCCAATACTGCCAGCAATCTCTTTCTTTCAAATGTTCTTATGAACACTAAAATCTTTATGTACTTTTGCATTTATTTCAATAAAAAAAATTTCTATGTGAATTGTGATTCTATTTATATTTCTTGTTGGAGAGTAACTTTAAAATTGAATAGTAACATTGGAATAAATAAAAAATAAAAATGACTTTTTCTATTTTGTAATTATTAACATACCTGTAAAGGTGTCTTCTTTTATGAAAGTTTATATGAAATAATGAATATCTCCAATAAATAATATCTAATATCTCCTTAAATAATGATGAACATCTCCAATCAAATTGAATACAAAATATGCAACTTTTTCCACCTTTCATGATTTTACATTGTTTTTCTAAATAATGAACTATGTTGATTTATATGTGAACCTGGGTAGGCAAGGAAAGAGTGTTACTTTGTTATTGAATAAATTTATTTTGAAAGTTCAGGTGTCCATATATTTTAAGATTATTTTTTGTTATATATTTGATCAAAGTTAGGATCATGCTCCATAGGTTATAGGTAATTTCCATCATATTTTTACATTTGAATTTCAATCTTCTTTTTATAGTGTCTTCCTCCTTGAAAATGAGGACACATTTTTTAGGCAAAAGTGGATGAGGTTATATAGGATTATATGAGGGACTATAAATGAGTTTTAGTTATTTAGAGTTTGGTAACTAGATAGGTTAGGGTATACCTCATGAACAATTACTCTCTCTTTGAAGGATATGAATTAAAAGTTTCCCTAAATGTGAAATTTATGTTGAAAGCGAATTAGTTTTTATGTTTTGGTACAGCGAGGTTTTATAAAATGAAAGAGTGTAAATTATTATTCATACAAGTCACTTAAAACTATGATCATTTTCCTTGTCTCATTGACATAAATGTTAATAAACAATAATTTGATATTTTTGGTGGAGGTGATGGTGGAAAATGAGGTGTCATGTTGCTTCACACGATGTGGGAATGGTTTTTTTAGGGAGGGGACATTTTATTTCAAAGTGACCTTGAGAAATAACAAGTGGTGTGGAAGAGAAATCCCATGCAAAACATGAAAGTGATCAAATATTTCAATGTGAGCAAGGTGGTGATTATAAGGGGAAGTGGTAGTGTATTTTAGGTGATTCAAAGAAGCCCAAAAGATACATGTGTGAATTTTAGAGACATGTCATATTTTTAAATGCAATCTATAGATTTCACTAAACTATTTTAATTACCCAATACATTATTTAAATAGGTATCATCTCAAAGAAAATAGGTGTCAGATATCTACTGGTTCCATCTTAAAAGAAAGAGAAGGCACTATGTGTCAGTTTAGATGAGTTTAAAACTCATTAGGTAAAAATTATGATTAATTTAACTATATAAAACTAAATTAGATGAGTTTAAAACACCTATTAAATAAAAATGGAAATGATGTAGTAGACATCATATTCTAGACTTTGTGTGCATCTACATCCATCCCAATATCCGAATTCCACCTCCTTAAACTTCCTTGTCACTTAAAAATCATGGAAAAATATATAAAATAATCAATAATGTGTTATCAAACCCTTCAAGTCAAAAGGAAAAATCATTTTGAAACCAAATTATCTATTAACTAGGAGGATATTCCACTCTAGTCTCCACCAATGTGAAACCCTTCAAGACAAAGGGATTGTCCTCAAATTGTATGTCATAGAACAACACCCAAAATATTGTTATAAGATATATCCCAACTCTTATATTTGACAAATACAACATACAAGAGTGTATGTAATATTTCACATATAATATTCATATGCTACATCCATTGCATATATTCCTTCACATTATAAACATGATACTACTCCATACATGACTACAATTTTAATGCTTGCAAAGAAGTGTAATACCAATGTGAATTTATAGTGAAGAACCCAATTATTTAAAATGTAGATCATTCTATGTAACAAGTACAAATACTCATGAAAAATCTAAACAGTGGGGTGAGATTCTACCATTGGTATTTTTGTCACTTAATATTTTTGTCACTTGGTATTTTTGGAGAATTAGTTTAGGTCTTCTCCAAATTGAGTGAAACATGTATTAACTCTAGGCATGTGGGTTACCTACAATAGAGGTAAACCTCTCGATCGGAAAGGGTTAGCTCCATGGATTTCTCTTTGATATATTATCACCTATCCTGCTTGCTTGCTTGGATGAAAAGAGATAGAAGAAAACATGAAAATGACCTATTCTAACAAGGTGATACACCAAATTGATCTCCACTAGACTATCATTAACCTGCACCATGAAAGATGACTCACAAGACTGGCTTTAACATCCTAGATTACTCTAACATAAGTATTTCAAAAATGAAGGTGATATGCACAACAATTCTCAAGGTGAGAGGATAAAAGGCCTAATTATAAACACTAATGATATTCCTTACATATAAAACAAACAAATAAATTAAATACACTTCACATGACCTATTATAGAGTGAATTACTTGCACACAACATGAGAGAATAAGGTGAATACAAGGATAGATGATTATCGCTTGTCAATCAACTTCACACTACTCTACACACTTAGACATGGAATTATGGAATTAGAACCAGCTTCAAATCTTTATTCAAAGGCAAATATCAGTATTCAAAAAATTAGGGTTTCACCATAGCATACATAGATTAGATACAGGCTAAAATGGCTTGCATATATAGAGCATAGGAGAGGAGAGAGAAGAAATAAAGTTAAAGAGTCATAATACAAATTGTCAAAATGTGAAAATTAGTTACAACATGAGATAAGGATTTAGAAAATATCTATGAAGGTCTTCTTAGATAAGTGTCCATTTGAAGTTCATCATTCTCCCTCAAGTTAGTGTAGATATCTCAATTAGCCTTCTTGAAAATACCTTTCTCAATTAGGGGTCACTTGATAGTCCAGAACTAACTTTAGAAGTTATTGACACATGTTTATTTACTTAGGAAGTTATAAATAAGATGGTGGAATCCCTTATATTCCCATCAACTGATGAACTTATTTTTACCACTTGTCATTCACTACCTTGTAACTGCTCAGTAGCCCTTCTAGGCTTGCCTTCAGCCTTGTCACTTAAGTGACCTATAGTTACTCAAGAAGGTTAGATTAATAAATTTTAGATAACTCTTTAGACCCTATTTAACATCTATTCCATTAGGTAGATCTCAAGATAAATTCAAACAACACTTTTCATCTTCCAACTGGGTACTGCAATGACCAACTAAGTAGAGGATTTTTCATGAATAAATAAGGTGAGAAATATGTATGTATAATTGAAATACATCTCTACACATCTCCCATAATGGTTTTCATCTATTCATTCCCTTATGCACATGTAGAATAACTTAAATCTTGTAAGAAACAATGAATTAGGCATGTCCATACAAGTGATAGTATGGATCAATTGGGTGGCAAGGAGCTTGAGGGAGTTCCAGACATATCCAAAATATTTTCAAGGTTATTTTTCCCATACTTGATGCATTTACATTAATGTTTTATCCATTAGGTTCATATGAGGGTTTTAGGTCACTTGGATTATTAACAATGATTCATAAAATTTAGGCGTCTAACTCACAAATCAATCCTATAAATTATGAGTTCAAGACCCTCCTCAACTACCCCTATGTTCTTGAGGAGATTGATTTAGAGATCAAAAAGTCCATGATGGACTCTATTGTGCACAAACTAGAGGTATGGTTCTTTATAAGAAACTCCTCTAAGTGGGATACTATTGGCCTACCATGAAAAACATTCATGGAAATATGTCAAAAAGTGTGTTTCTTGACAAAAACATAAAGACTTAATACATGTAATATCACAAGCATTATAAATGATCATGACTTTATGGCCCTTCTCTACATGGGGGATCAAACTCATTAGGAAGATAATTCCCTCTTCATCTAGTGGTCATAATTATATCATCACTGCCATTGATTACTTTTTAAAATGGTTATATTCCATTCTCCTCTCCTATGTAAGGAGCAAACAATATCCAATTTCATCCTTAACCACCTTATTTTCCATTACAGAATCTATTTTTCCATAATCATTGACAATGATAAGTCCTTCAAGAATATGGAATTCAAATCTCACTTCAATCAATTCCACATCAAACATAGATTTTCCACACATTATCCACAATGGAATGGTTAGGCCAAACTCTCTTTTCAAACCCTTGTCAATATTGTCAAGAGAATTATCATTAATGTTGGTTAGGATTAACATTTATAACTTTATCCTTTTTTTTTTTGTCTTACCATACCATCATTAGTGTACCCACAAGATCCATGCCATATTCCTTAGTTTTTTGAGATGAATCAATCCTAAAACTAAAAATTTATATCGAGTTACTCTCTTTGTGAATCTCTTTGAATAATATGATTAGTAATGAGGATTATAGAGTTGTATGCATTTATGAACTGGACCTCCTTGATAATAAATGTCTTAACACACTCAACCATTTTAACTCATATAATAATAGGCTCTAAAGTAACTAAAATAATCATATCAAATGTATGGAATTTGAAATCATTGATCTTATTCTAAATGAAAATCAATGGAACACCAATCAGGACCAAGAAAAGAAGGGGTATTTTGAGCCTAATTGGTTAGGTCCTTATGTTTTCATTACCAATTTTGGTTTAAGAGCCTAAAAACTTGCCATAGAAGATGGCCAATATCTTGAAAAATCTATGAACATCATGTACCTCAAGCAATTTTAAACCTAAAGGTTCATCTATTATCTAAAATTACACAACACTGGGTGACATATTCATTCCATTCCACATCCAACATCCTACTCCATATCACCCAAGCTATATACAATATTCATAGTATTCATTCCATCATGATTGTTTTTCTTCCCATTCTGACCTTGATGATGGCATGAGGAAATTTTGAGAATAATTTATGGCTGGCATTTACAATTTTTTTGTAGTTAAAATTCATAACACATGGATAATCAGGCATATACAGTGTATTCCTTAGAGATATCCTCTTGAATCCTTCCATATTTCCATCCCCTATAACTTATATCCTCATTTTTATAACTAGTTTATCCTTTTCTAATAGCCTTTGTTAAAAATCCAAAAATCCTAATAAGTACAAAACCCTCAAAATACATAAAAATAGAAAAACCCAAACAACCTAGAAATCTATTTTACTTTGTCCTTAGTCTAGTTAAAAACCATTGATCACTTTTTAATCAAGTCATTATAATATTTAGTGGAATATATCATTCCCAATCCACCCCCTTATTGCATGTCTCATTGACTGGGGAAAAACTAAGCTAGCAATATCACCATTCATTTAACACTACTAATTTTACTTGATACTAGACAAAACACCTTATTTATTTGACTTTTTTATTTTTTATCTAATCGTGTACACATCTTGTTTATTTTTTTGGTTGATTTTTTTTACTGTGTGGGTTTTTTTTTTGTTTGCATTTTTTAATCATTTTTATTCTCCATAAATCCCATGACATATTATATCAAGCTCATCATGGTTTTTCCATATCATGGTGCATCATTAATATTCCATATAAAAAATTAAGTTTCTCTAAAAAGTGTAAATTTATGCAATATTGATAACATCTCTTCGTACTCATCATTATCCATTCCTATCCATAAATCAATTACTAAGTATACATCAAGGACATAAAAGTAAGAACATTAATCACATCAAAATCTCACATACCATCATATCATATAATCATCTAATATAAAATTTAGTATATGTACATCACATTCAAGCCATACACATAATGAAATCCCATCACACCATAGTAAAATAATAAGACTAAAGAGCCAAATAAAAATTGAATCATCATCATATATATTGAATCTATAAATATAAATATCCATGTCATCAATATATATAATATACAACATATGCATCCATAAAAATCATATACATCAGCTATATAAAATTAATGGTTAGTTCTCACTTTGTCCCTTTGTAGGAGGACTCTTGGATGGTGACCTTTTTTTTATGGAAGACTCTTCTTAGGAGGGCCCCCATTTTAGCATGATGATGGTGTTTTGTACACTAATGTATCTATATTTGATGCTTCTAAAAACCTCTTCAAGTATTGTACATAGGATGGTGTTCTTTGGTCTTTGGGTATTTCTACCTCATACAACTTCTTATAGTAAGTTTCCTCTATCATCATAACTAAAGTATCTTAAAGTTAATTTGATAGTACCTATGAAGTCAAAATGGAGTGAATTGTATCTTTTTATCGCCTATGTCTCTACATGTCTATGGCAATTGAATCACCTCCATTGTTAGCCATATGACCTTTACATAACAAGCCACCATTTGTGTCTGAAATCCTCCAACATCCCTCTTCAAACCCATTATCTTTGTACCTCTCATACCAATCTAATTTAAAATACTATAAATCAACTCTACATACTCAATCCACTTTGGTTATAAATCCCCCAACCATCATCATTGATTTGTGATGTTCTGTCCACTATGAACTTTACATCTAAACCTGTCAAATATTATCATGGGTACCTTTCTATAGATGATATTACTATCTATATAATTGGTTATATCACTAATACTCCCATAAAAAAATCAATAACCTATATAAGAGTTCCACCTCCATGCCCACTTCCATGCCCACCTCCATTTCCTTTTATAACATGTACTAGTGAATTACCTCCCCATCCACCTCCATTAGAATCTGGACACTTTTCTCTCCTCACTTTCCTCTGTTATCACCTCTACCATGGAAAATACATCATGATCCCTTTAATCCTCTCATACAGTGTCCTTGACCTCTAGTCAAGGACTATCAACCTCACAAGCCTCATTTAATCCCACCAAGTATAACACCCATATACTAAACTAACATCTACAATGCCTACATGGTCATACAAAAAAAACACTTTGAACCATCATCTAATTTTGTGTGGCCATTGTGGGATCTATCAAGGTCTCCCACTATGGTACATCCTTAGCAATATAGGTGAATACATGCGGTCTCACTAGGATATCCTATTGTAGTCTGAATTGTCTCAAGACCCTGTTAGGCATGTATCTCTCTACGATGAACTCCCTCTAGCTAATGATATAATATACACTATGTGTAACCCAAGAAATATAATTTTTCTCCATTCACAAAAATTGAATCCCATTATATTAACATTATGTGAAATCTTCTATTTGTATCTCATCTATAGCTCATTGTTATTAAATTAGGTTGTAGGGTTGACATCACTAGCCACCATCAATAATATCTCATCCTAATGCATTGGCTCATCTCTCTCCCTCTTTTGTTGTGTCCCCATTGTCCACTCTATAGAAAGGTGATCTCACACACATACTTATAATAGGGTGGATTCCCTGATGCTCTTTCCACCCCAATATACCACTAAATAAAGATCCATGTAGATTAGGAATAGCACATAATGCCTCCATATAAAAAGTGTGGCATTATCAACCAAATTCATGATCACATCTGATAAACCCATCGATAAATATCAGTTGGTATTTTTAGGCATAAGTATGATACTGAAAATGATCACCAAGACTAGGGGTAATCACTCTCTCAATCCCCTTTCCTAGCATGTATCTAGATCAAGGCCTTATCAATGTATTGGGATATTTGTCATATCTTCCACCCTCTAAATCACTACTAGTGGAGCTGTGTTTTTATAATATAATAACTACCCTCATATAGATATCTATAGGATCCTCCACACATCCTCTATAGTCATAGTCATCTCACTCACTAGTAGGTGAAAAATTTTAGTCTCAAAATGCTATTAGTCCTCGAAATCTATCAACATAGTTTTATCTACATTTATCTCATACATCCTCTCTATATGATATAATACTAAAAAATCCAATAAATTGGACGTATCTGCATCTAACTACCTAACTAATTAAAAAATTATCGATCAATTATCACATGCTATAATGACCAACAAACACTCCTATAATCATAAAACAATAATACATAGTACTTTTCATCATTTTAATCCCAAAATTCATATATTTGATGTAAATTCTATTCTAGTGAAAATGTTTCAATGTCTATGTAAACGTCCAAGTCATGTAAATGACATAAATTTTGATATAGGTGACACAAATTTTGATATAGATGACACTATTAAGGCACAAGTGAGACTAATGTAAAATAAACTCTACATGATATAAAATCCATTGGAATCACTAAATTACCATATGTAATGTCATTTACATGTACGCTAATGTCAGAATATAATTCTTGTATCATCTACATCTTGCATGAATTTTTGAATTCATTCATTTCTATTAAACACAAAATCAAGAAACAAAAGCTTGATTTACCAATATAATGCTCTTGTCTAATAACTGATACTCTCACACTTGCTCATTCTAGTGATTGTGGGAAGGTACATGATCCATTTTAGTAGGAGATAGAGTGTAAATGAGCCATTTTATTCCCCCATATACTATTTATTCACTTTCACCCCTCCATGTTTCCTTTCATTTTAAAATTTAAACATGATTTCCATCTCTTTTTACCTCAATTTTTCATTTATCACCTCTATTCTTTAATTTTCATCCTTTATTATCATTTAAAAATACCATCCATGTTTTTCACCCCATATACCCTCTCAATTAGGCATCATGTCATCATTAAACCATCACCACCAAACCACTAAGGTCATCTCACACCCATTTTTATTCTTCTACATTATTTTAAACACTAACACTTCTAGTTATAACGTCCTTTGAAAGAGAGGAAAATAGTAAACATATCAATTCTACCACCTTAGTTTCATCATTGCTCATTATCATCCAATTCATTAGTTTACACACTAATATTACTCAACTATAATGAACCCTAATCTTATCATGGCATTATATTTTATCCCTAGTGTTGTTGTCAACATCCCTAGTCAATTAAACATATTATCATATTACATTACCCAATCCCACCCAAATCAAATCAAGGACTAATTATTTAATTAATCACATTAGTTATATGATTATTATTTTTATTAAGGTTAAAAGAAGGATTTGTTTGATTAGGATACCCAAATCCTATGACAAGTACAACCAAAAAGGATCAAGGACCACTTGTAAATAGGGATTTGACATACTAGAGGAAAATCCAACTTGTATGATCACAAATAAAACAAACATTAGAGCATGAAAAAATATATTATCCCTCGATTAGGGTTGATCAAATACAAATTAAAAGAATGAATGCAAATAAGAAAATAATAAATATTACATTATAATTATCTTCTTACAAATTGATTGAATTAGGATTGAGCTCAGCGTGTGAACTAGAAGTCTTTGGCAATGCTAGTTCTTTGTGGGAAACACCTCTTCTTGTTCACGTTGAATGTTATGTCTTGGCATGATGAGAGTGATGAAAATGCTAAATAAATTTTAAGCTCCTAGAATGATTCCTGCACAATAAGTCTACAATAGATAAGTTTTTATAAATTAGAGGAAGAACCTCTAATTTATAGACGTTTAAAATTAATATGAACCATCCATCTTGAGATGAGAATAAAAGATATTTAATTTTAAATGGGAATCTTGACTAAAAAATTAGAGTGGAGAACATGTGGGACTCATAAATGAATATAAAATTCATTTAGAAAGAAGATATAATATAAAATTAGTTAGTGAGATTGAGTGGAATATGAGGTGGATTATTAAATTGGAAAGATGTGGATGATAATATTATAAAATTCCAATGGTGGTGGATAGGTGGGGCATGGGGAATCTTTAAAATTTGTAAAGGGAAATGAAGTGGAACATGAGGTCATGAGGTGAGGATAATTAGATTTTTGGGTTTATAGAAATTGTGGATATTCAAAACCCTTGAAATTTATTATTAAGGAAGGACTAATTAATTATTTTGGATTATTTAACTTCATAAATATATGAATAGTAAACCATGAATAGTGATTATGAAATAGAATTAGAGAAAAATAGTGATGATTAGGCATTAGAGAAAATATGGTTAAAATCAACATGACCTATCCAATTTTAAGTGTCTACATTTTACCCTTGTTTGACAAGTCATTGTGAGACATAGTTGAAGTAATGAATTTTCAAAATAATCAATTTTTTTTAAAAAATTATATGAAGAAATAATCAGTGAACCATGATGCCTCCTTGATAGGGCATGCAGGATGTGGATGGGATCTCAAAAAAGAGAGGAATAAGAATGGTGAACTTAACTCATGGATAAGATTAATCCAAATGAGATAATTATTGCACACTTTAATCATAATGGTTAACAATAGTAAAGTAAAATTATCCCCAAGGTGGGGAGGAATGGGAAAGATTCATCCCAAAATAAGTGACACACTTTAACTAGCCCCAAACAAGGCAAAACGTTGTGGGCTTGGAATTAGAAGAATTTGGCCTAGTGGGGAGAAATTAAGGTACAAGGTCTTGAATATGATGGTACATATATGGAATTAGATTGCCCTAGTAGAGATAATGTAATCATTGATAGGTCCAAATGATTATCTCTAATAGGGAATATTTCATTGTTAAATGATGTAAATGGTTAATTGATTGATTGGAAATCATAACTCAAGAATTTAACCTGGCACATAGATTAAAAATGAGAAGAGTGACACAAACATAAGTACAATGGTATAATTAATTTTCAAAAATGAAGAAGCCACAAAAAACTATGCACCTACGAATGGTCAAAGTGATAAGATAAATGATAATCAAAAGAATGAGATAATGATTGAAGAATGATGTGATTGGATTGGAAGAAATTTAATAAAATGATCATGATTGTTTGTATTATTGGGATCATTTATGATCTACAATAATTAGTTTTTTTTTATATTTTTTTTATACGGGTTGGTTTCACCCATTGGTTAGTTTTGTAACTAACTTCTTTCTTCCATAAGCTTTATAATCTTACCTATGTACAAAAATAAAAATATGTTTTTATATTGAATATATTTTAAAGAATTACTCTGATAACACTAATGGCCTAGGAGAAATTAGAGGAATATCAATGCAATTATTCAAAATATATTCAATATAAAAACATAGTTTTATTTTTGTACATAGGTAAGTGCATGCACTTGCTTTATTGAAATCAACTTAGAGTGCACAAGTTATAATTCACATAGAGGCCATCAAGTCTAAGTCTTGGAAAGCATGGAAAGATCTAAAATATTTATATGATAAAAGACCTACCTATAAGAAACTTGATCTTATTATTGAATTTATTTAACACTAAACTAATAGATGATGAAGATGTTTCAGAATATGTGTCATGAATTAAGAATTTGAAACAAAAATATGGCACTACTAGCGGGATTTTTTTTGATGAAATGCTCATTTCTATTGTTTTGAATGGCCTTATCCCTAGATTCATGACCTTTTTAGAAATGATACAACTTAGTGATAAGCATAAAAAATCTAATTTTGATTGCATTTGTGAGTTTCTCACTCAATATGAGTGATAATTTGTAAATAAGAAAGAAAAACTTGCTAAGGAGGCCTACTATACCAAAATAGGTAATCCATTGTATGAGCCCAACAAAAAACATTCTTTGAATCACTTTCAAAGATATAAACACTCTCTAAGGCACACTTCTAGACATAAGCATCATTATAGACATATGGATCATTCTAGTTCTCTAAAGCATAGACATCATTCTAGTTATCTGAAGCATAGACATCAATCTAGTTCTCAAAATCATGAACATCACCACAAACATTCACATGGACATAAACATAATCAAAAGAATTCTTCTTCATATGGCTATTCTTATTCTAGTTCTAATGGATTTTAACAAACATGATATAATAGTGGTGGAATAGGACACCTCTCTACAATGTGACCCTCTAAAAAGAGGTCCTCTTGACATCAACAAAAGGTAGGAGTAAATTTTTTTGGTCATTCTAGTCACTCTGGTCACTCTTCTAGTTCCACTTTTGGCTATTCTTCTACATATTCTTCTAATGGATGGGATGATTATGAAGTTTCTTGATTTATAGATGTTGACTATATATTTTGAGATGGTAACACACCCATCTTGTATGAGCTGCCAAGCTCAAGATTGGGAATTGATGTAGTAGCATTTTTTGGCTTGTGTATTTTACTTTCATAGATCTAACATTGATAAGATCTTTAATGTGGAACATTTTAGAAGTTTGTAACTGGTTTATTTTATTCATAGCTCTCACCTCTCACTTGATAGGGAAGAAGATATTGAATATTAGTTTTTGATCAGTCATTGGTGGTTGTGGTATGAGTCAACATTGAGTTTCTAGCATTGTTAGTGATGAGTAAAGGCCTACAAGAGATGTTGAAAATTATTGGGCATCAATTTGAGATGTGACATATATAGTAATAGGGTAAACACTTATTGAACTGGTTTTGTGTGAGGATCTATGTAGTTAGATAAGGCATGATCTTATTCTACTTTAGTGTGGGGATGATTAGTGTGGTGATCAGTCTAGGATGCATAATGTACCAGTTGTAGTTGTAGCAGAGTTTACTTGGATGACTCATAGTTCATTACTTCAGTATTTCTATACCCTTTTGGATCAAGGGGGAGTTTTTTGGGATCATTTATGAATTAAAGTAATTAATTTGTTTTTTATATTTTGTTTATATAGGTTTGTTTTATCCATTGGTTGGTTTTGTAACCAAGTTCTTTCTTCTATAAGCTTTATAAGCTTACCTATCTACAAACATAAAACTATGTTTTGATATTGAATATATTTTTAATAATTTCTTTGATATTCTTCTAATTGATCCTAGGCCATCATGTATATGCTTAGATGCATCATGAGTAACATAAAAACTATCCATATGGTCGAGTTGATGGAGATGTAGTAAATAATGAGATTTTGCATTGTAGCATTTCTGAGTAGACTCCTAGATCTAGATTTTTAATATAGCATGAAAGAGTATGCACCATAATATAAAAAACCATGATGACCTAGTTGTAATGTACATAAGGACTGACTCTGTATCTAATAGACAATTGATAACAAAACACCAATGATAAAAAACCATGATGATAATGTTGATAAATGCTAATGGATTGACTCAAATACAATTGTGACAGGAAGCACCATGATGATGACCCTACTAGCACAATGGACTGAGTCAAGCCAATAATAGAAAAAAGGAAATAAATAAGCAAAAACACACACACAAAATTGAAAATAAAAGCAACATAAAACATCTTGTTGTTTAACCAGGTCCAAATCCATGTGTGAGGGCTCAATGATAATGATAAATGGATGGGGCCCATAAAAAAGGAAACATGCAAGGGAAGGACACATATCTAGGTGGATAAAATAAATGGAAGCAATAATGAATTTTCCCTATTAGGGTAGATTTGGGAAAGACACACCCCAATAATGGTTTAGGACTTAAGAGGAGTGGATTAATGATTTTGACTAGATTTAGAACACTATAAATGTTTTTGAAATATACAATTTTATATCTCTTATGTAAATTGTAAGCCTATTTTGTTATTTAGGATTTTTAGAATATTTGATTTTTTTGGGCATATCAACTCAATGGAGGATTATGAGATGTCAAATGTTTTAAATCACAAAATAATGAGAGTGTGACTTAGGATGCTCATAAAACAAAGAGAGCATGATCCAAAACTCAAAAGCTTTGGTTGAAAGATAATTCAAGAAATAATAACAACACAATTCGAATAATGTTATCTTTGAGAAGAGATGTTTTATTGATCAAATTTGCAAACCCAAACATATGCCTATCTCTGAGAAGAGATGTCTAATTTAAATTTTGGGTTACATATTCATTTATACATGTTTTGAAGGTGTGAGGAGGATGTGGAAGGTCACCATTCTCAAGGGAGATTAAGTGGTTCGACTTCCACGATTTACAACAATACAAAATTTGAGGAATTAGTATTTTTATACTCACAACTAAAATTGAAATTTGGGGCACTTTAATTGGGTTTTCAGGGGTCACACTTCATTAAGAAAAGATCCATGCCATCTCAAGACATTCCCCTCATTATTAGCTTTCTAATAGTTCAAACGGCAAGTCAATTGGAGCTACAGTGCAAAAATTATGGCTCCCAAAAGTTCTGTCATCAATTGGGGTAGACCCATCACCTGAATTGTTGCCCAGATAAGAGCATTAGATAATGGGTACTCAAGAAATGGTAAGATAATTGGAATGGGGTGACCGAATTTAACTCAAAAATTGAGCATTTCCTACATAATCTAAATAGACTTCAAGTCAATGTAGTTCAATCCATAAGGTTTGAACTATGAATAAATAGATTAAAATAGCTTACAAAAGGGAAAGAGCCTAAGATAAGTGGTGATCAAGCTAAACTCAAAAACTAAACATCACCTACATAGTCCAAATGGACCTCAGGTTAATGTAGTTCCACCTATAGGGTTTGAACTATGGATAAATAGATTAAAATAGCTTATAAAAGGGCAAGAGCCTAAGATAAGGGGTGACCAAGCTGACCTCAAAAATTGAGCATTGCTTACATAGTCCAAATGGACCTCAAGTCAATGTAGCTATACCCATAGGGTTTGAATTATGAATAAATAGACTAAAATAGCTTGCAAAAAAGAAAGAGATTGAGATAAGGGGTGACTAAGCTGACCTCAAAAATTGAGCATTGCCAACATAGTTCAAATAAACCTCAGATTAATTTAGTTCCATCCATAGGGTTTGAACTACTTATTAATAGCTTGAAATAGCTTGTAAAATGGAAAGAGCCTAGGATAAGGGGTGACCTAACTAACCTAAAAAATTGAGCACTGCCTTCTTAGTCCAAATGGACATTAGGTCAATGTAGTTCAACCCATAGGGTTTGAACTATAGATTAATAGCAGAGTGGAAAATAGTAATGGCACATCATAAATAAATGACTTAGGATTTGGCAAGGGATAAATAATAATGGATGACAATGAGGGAAATGACTAAGAATATCCAAGGACCATGTCATGTGAGAACCAAATGTGTCTAGTCATCAAATTATTAAATAGATAATAGGCCAAAAATGTTTCCCAAATATGTCCTAATATACCTTCTACTTATGTAACAAGGTCAAAATGGGAAGACTAATGGTCATAACAAGATGGGTTAGGTTGAATAAGATTAAATGGATAAAATGGATTGAAATGATCTATAATGTAAATAGGCTTGCCCCCAAGTGTCAAGGTACTTGCAGATAAAAATTATTTACACATGATGCTAGAATATTAGTTTTCAACATGGTACTTGTCCAAGGCACCATCGTGTGGTTCTCACCATTAGACAAACTATTTCTCATTATATTTTGATTTCTTGATTTATTTTTTATTTCTTAGCATTTCAAATCAATAGAGGATTACAAGATGCATAATGTGGACTCTTTGTTGTCTAACCAATACCTGCTCAGAATATTTGTTCTATTTGAATCTTGTTGGTGTTATGAACTGCACTGATGTTGTTGTGATCTTCATTAATTATTGATTCAACTTCTTTTAAACTTATAAATAAGATGTATTTATAGCCTCTTTAAGAAAGAGTGTTGTAGGAAGGGTAAATAAGGGTAAGCATGGGATGCATGGTCTAGTGGAATAATAGAAAATAGGTTGTGAATGAAATGTATAATGATTGGTGGAAAAATGAAAATTTGGATTTTCATTCAAACACATTATTCTTGATTCCAATTTTAGCTTGATTTTGGTTGTGGTGGGACCAATATGAACTTAAATTATGTCATCATCAAGTAATGTAGAACTAATTTTTTCATTTATTGTCACCTAAAGAGTTTTTCACCAATAAATTCTTCTTGATTTTTATTATATGAATTATTCAATGGCTCCGTGAATAAGGTTTCACTAAGGGATGTTGATAAATCATTTTGATTGTCCCTTAGTTCCTCAAGAAAGGTTTCACTAAAGGCTTTTGACTTTTGATTTTTATTATCCTCTAGTGCCTCAAACAAGGTTTCACTAGATGATGTTGATTTTAGACTTTGATTGTCTCGTAATACCTTGAACAAGGTTTCACTAGGAGATTGTTCTTTTTATTTGACAGTGTCTTACTTCCCCATAAATTCTACCATTGAAATTTTTCCATGGATGTAATTCAAAAATGTGTGATTTTGGTGGTTACAACCAATGTTCGTGGGAGGTGGAATGTTAATATAATGGATAGGAGATTAATGGTAAAGGCATGTGTAATGGTAATAAAAGGAAAAAATGAAACATAATTATCATAGAGGTTACTAGGATAAATTTCATCGATGTTAAAGGAAACATCCTTGAAAATTGTGGAATAATCGCAAATGCTTTCAATTGAATATGTTGGAAATGTGGAGCCAATTTTGTAACATGAATTAATATTTTCTGATTCTGAAGCTAATTCTAACTCTAACTCAACAGGATCTGAACCTGATGTTAGGAATTATGCAGAGTATTTTTCTAATGCTAAATCTAATATTGGTTATAAAATGGAACCCAACTATGATATTAATTTTGAAATTGAACCTAATTCTGATTTAGTGTTATCCACAAGTACTTTGTTTACCTTTTTCTTAGAAATAAAGGCTTTAGAATGAAGAAATGTTTTGAAATTATAAATATTTGGTAATGTATGAATAAAGGGCTCTGGTGTAACAATAATAGATTCTTCAAATATGGGCCCATCAAAGATGGGTCATGTGTCAAATAGAGGCTCTTCATCAAATACAGGTGGATCATCACTGGTTTGGATTAGATCAAAGATGGGTGATTAAAAAAAATGTAGTAAATGATTTGATTATCTTTCTCTTGATTTTGAAGTGGACACATCTGATCATGATTTGGAAAGGGATCATGACATATTCTGATCGAGTATCTATCAAACTTGAACACACTTGGATTTTCAATAGATACTACCCCTTGGAGGGGCAATGACATAATAGGTCTAGATTGTTGGATTTATTTTGGTGTCTCTTTAGGATATCTAATAAAATAGTGTAAGTAATCTATAGGAAATCCATCTAGAATTTTAGCACCCATTCCCCACAATCTAACAATATATTCATCCTTATTTTCAAATAGTTCTCGATCAAATTATTCTTGTGCATGATCTCTACTAGATGAAATATTTGGGAGGTATGGTTGATGTATAATGGTTAGTTGGATGTGAGACACCATGAATTAGTTGAACCTTGGAATAATGACTCCAAACAAGGATACATGCAAGGGGAAATTAATTGGAATAAAATTGGCCCCCAAAAGGGTAGACTTGGCATAAATTAAAATAGGCCCAAATAAGGGAAAATTGGCACATAATTGAATAGGCCCAAAGAAGGGTGAATTGACATAGAATTTAATAAGCCCAAAGAAGGGTGAATTGGAATAGAATTGAAAAGGTTGAAATGGTATTGATTTGATTGGCCCAAAATAGGGTGAATTGGCATATATTAGAATTGATTGAAATGTTATTGATTTCATTAGCCTCAAATAGGGCAAATTAGCACATATTAGAAAAGGTTGAGATGGTATTGATTTTATTGGAAAAAAATAGAGTAAATTGGCATAGATTGTAGTTGGTTGAAATGGTATTGATTTTATTAGACCCAAACAAGGTGATTTGGCATAGATTGGAATTAGTTAAAAAGGTATTGATTTGTTTTACCCCAAACAAGGAAAATTGGCACAAATTAGAATTAATTGAAATGGTATTTATTTTATTGGCCCCAAATATGGTGAATTGGAATAGATTAGAATTGGTTTAAATGGTATTGTTTTGATTGGCCCCAAATAGGGTGAATTGGCACAGATTGGAAAATTCCCCAAAAAGGGTAAATTGGCATTAGCTAAAATTGGTCTAAATGGCCTTGATTGGATTTTGCCCCAAAAAGGGTGAATTGGCACATGTATTATTCAAATGAAAGAAAGTATGGATGAAATTAATTTTTCATTCCTAATAGAAAAGTGTGGGAGATTGAATGAAAAGACAAGAAATGGTTTGTATTACCATGAAATTGATTCAAATTTGAACTTAAACGGTACACAATTATATTGGAATGGTACATAATTAGTTAGATACGCGGTTCAAAATGATCTAACTTTGGCTTTAAATAGCTTGGCATAGAACTAATTTGGTACAATATTTGAAGTTTAATTTGACTTTGATAGACATTGAATGATCAAATTGGGTATGTCTATGCAAATGTCAAATGGACTAGTTCTATCAATGTTAACTTTGGCACAGTTTGGAATAGGAATTAGAACTTTAACTTTGGAATTGGTATCAAAATTTGAACTTGGATTAGAATCATAATTAGGTTTGTAACCAAATTAATGGAACATTGGCATGGTTTAGACAAAGACTCACATTTTTGGCCTTGATTTAGAAGGTTTGATCTTGGAAACTTGACCTTCTGAACAAATTAAGGAAACTTGATTGATTTGAGGTATTTTTTTGTCCTCAAAATGTGTAAATATTGGCACAAAAATTAGAAATTTGTCTTTAAAATGTTGAATCAAGATCCAAAATTATTTTAGATATTAATTCCTAAAAGGGGTTGATCTTGGCACAAATCAAACTAACATTAAGAACATGATTCAGAACTTGGAACTTAGTTTACATTTAGAACATAGAGGGTAAATTGGAATCTTCACTCGAACTTGCACTTAGGTTTGGATTAAATTGAACAAGATAATGGCAAGTTTGACAAGAAATTAGACATTGGTTTTGAAATTATTTTGAAATTGGTCTTTGGATTAGGACTAGGACTAGGCTAGTACTAAGTGGATGGCATAACGACATGGTTTAGATGAGATTTTGGACATTGGTATTTAATTGGTTTGAAGTAGGAAATTTCATCTTTGCATAATAATTTTGGTTTAAATTGTGCATCATAATGACATGGTTTGGAAAAGAAATGTTGGTATTTAGACCAAGTTTAGACATATCACTTTTCTTTGACTAAAAATTTGGTATAATAATGCTTCATTGTGTGGGTATAAAAATGGTTTTGAATTTGGAATTGGTTTGTTTGATTTGGTCTCAAGTTTAAAAAAGCTTTCAACATAACAATCAATAACACATAAGCACTACAAGGCACTTTTAATAATGGATGCGGTTTTGAATCACATCCATTGAACCTTTTGAAACACTTTCCGTGAGAGAGGATTATAAAGTTTAAAGTTAATTAAAGAAATTGTTGCAATTATTTTTAGTGTTTTTATCCCCTCTTCACTCTCAAGGTTCATATTATAAAGGTGAACTTTGGGGGTTGTTACCTTTACACCCCTACATTAATGTATGATACATGGTAAAAAAAGGAATGTAAAGTTTTTTACAATAGGATATCTAGATGTTCCCTATATATAACCCATAATAGGAAATATATGGGCACAAAAATCTATCGAATAAGAATCCAAATTGGGCAATAAATGGGAGGTATCTTGTCCCTTCCATGACCATGTCAGCCTTTCATTCTAAGCAGCAGTGCTACAAAAATTGGATTCTTATAAGATTATGTCTGATGGCTTGGTGTAGGGTTTCCCCTTACCTTCATGATATTCTCCCTAGGGAATCACATTTGGCCCTAATGATAATTTTATTTCATTTGTATACCTCATTAGATATACAGTATTGGTACGTATGCTAGGGTATCAATTCGCAAGCACCACATCCTATGATGCTTGAAAGAAGGTGATTAAATCCTAGTTGAAAATTCTAAAATAAAAAAATGGAAGGTATCATTTGGATTAACTAATCTTCAAGGTAAAATGACTTGGCACTTTGCATAGCTGAGTCACCCAAAAAGGAGAGAGCATATGCACCAAACGCTTCACAAAATAATCAAACAATAAGCAAAACTTTTAAGAAAATATATAACATGAAAATGACCAATTGTTTTTAAAGAGAAATTGAAGTGTGGATTCATTTTAGTTATAAAATTAAAATGTGATATAAATTTATTTGTTTGACTCAAAATGCCATTTCTTTGGACAAGGTCCTACATCAAACCAATTAATAGTTTTTTAAAAAAAATTTAGCTTGCTTTGGACAATATTGAAAAATCAAAACCTGAAAAATCAAAATATTATAAAGCTTACAAGCACCAAATACTTACAATTTAGAATATATATTCTTGATAAATAAACCTATAAGCTATAAAAAAACAAAATTAAATAAACAAATGAAAATAGAAAGTCAGTAAAATAACCATATCTTACAAACTATAAAATAAATTATTACTAAATTTATAGAGAATTGAGATAAGCTATATGCATACCCCATATAAAAAAATCAAATGCAAATATTTTGTAAATAGAAGATATGACCCATTTAATAGTCATTTTTATTTTAAAAATAGGCAATGATTGATTAAAATATATCTCCCAAAATAATGATCAGATTGATATGAAATTTATAGAGAATTATTTTAACACGAACAAAAATATGCATACCAAATTTAAAATAAAATTAGTGAATAAGTTAAACACTCAAGCCATTTTACTAGCCATTTTTCTTTTTTTATTTTATTTAATAGAAGACAACATAAGAGAAAGATTGGAAGAAGAAGAAGTGGGGTGCACAATCTATTCCCACCAGTTATGCCATTATGTATATAGGGATTTGATGTACTAGAGGAAGATCCAACTTATATTATCAAAAATCAAACACACATTTTATCTTCAAAATATATAGCATCCCTCTACCAAGGGTGAGCAAATATGTATTGAAAGAAAAAATAAAACAAGAAAATAATAAAAATTACCTTGTGATTTATCTTCTTACAAATCAATTGAACTATGATTGAGCTCAGCTTGTGAACTATAAGTCTTTGGAAATTCTAGTTCCTTGTAAGAATAACCTCTCTTCATTCACCTTTATTATTGTGGTTTGGCATGATGAGAGTGATGAAAATGCTAAATAAATTTGAAGCTCCTAGAATGATTCCTACATAGTAAGTCTAGAATAAAGAAGCTTTTATAAATTAGAGGAAGAACCTCTAATTTATAGACATTTGAAATGAATAAGAACCATCCATCTTGAGATGAGATAAAAAACAAATTTTAAATCAAAATTGGAATCTTGACTTAAACATTGGAGTGGAGAACATGTGGGACTCATAAATGAATATAAAATTCATTTGGAAGGAAGATAATATAAAATTGGTAAGTGGGATTGAGTGTAATATGAGGTAGATTATTAAATTAGAAAGATGAGGAAGATAATATTATAAAATTTTAATGATGGGGGATAGGTGGGACCTAGGGGATCTTTGAAATTTAGAAAGGGAAATGGAGTGGAACATTACCTCGTGAGGTGAGGATAATTAGTTTTTTGGATTTATATAAAGTGTGAATATTTAAAACCCATGGAATTTTTGATTAAGGAAGGCAATTAATTTGTATTAATTAAATTAATAAATATGTGAATAGTAAACCATTATAACAATGATGAATAGTGATGATGAATTATAATTAGAGAAAAATAGTGATGTTAGGAATGATTAGGCATTAGTGAAAAGAAGGTTAAAATCAACACAAAGTGTCCAATTTTAAGTGTCTACACCACCAAAGTCATAAAAGAGATAGAAACAAATAGACCTAGAAGTAACTATAAAATTAAGTAAAAACATCCAAAGATATGGCAAGAGAAGGAAGCAACTGAAAGTGAACCTAAAACCTATTCCATGTCCAAATTTTGAGAAACATTTTCTTAGAAACTCTTCATTTTTTTGAGATTTAAATCTATTTGTAGAAGACACTTTTCTTTGTCAACATTTTTTTGACACCCTCTACATTGAACCCATTTTCCTTTGCCTTTACTTGGGTTCTTAATGTCAAAAAAATCTCCCAGATGAGATCTAATATTTTGAACATTTTGCATTCTCTCATTCATAGCAGCCTTAATACAACTCACTAGAAAGCTAATATTATTTTTCATCTTGTCATTTTCATTTTCAAGCATACCAACCTTTGATTTCAAAATCTATAACTGATCATTAACATCCTTATTATAATTGGTTTAAACCAATATTTCATTCTTTTATTTCAAATATTTGACTTTCCCCTTGAGGTTAGTCATTTCCCTTATGAACCAACACATGATGGTTTTTTGTAGGTCCAATTATTTTTCTATCTTGTCAGATTTATGTTTTCCTTTCAAAGAGCTCTCTAAATTAATTAATTATTCATTCAAAATATGAGGTTGATTACCTATAGTGTCTTTGCCTTTCTCCTTGGGTTCTTTTATTATCTTCCTTTTTTATATAATCTATTTTATTGGAATGGTTGCCTTGATATCCCTTCCTAGGTCCTTTGGATTATTGACATCCTTTATACCATTCATATCTTCTGCAACCAAAATTGAATCCTTTTTAGAATTCCATATCTTACCATTCTTACCCAAAGTCTTAACTTACATAGGAGTTTCCTTGGCTGCACTCCTCAAACTCATTTTGATGCTAATATATTGAGGATTTTTAGTAGCATTAACCTATGTACCTTTGGAGGAGACGTTACTAGGATACTTGATCCATATCCTCTTAATATTTTTGATGTCCATAGGTTTATCCATAGCTTTTTTATTTTGAGTATTAGTAATTTATGGAGTTATCTGATTCATTCCCTTAAAGTACTTATGGATGAGAAATATAACCCCTTCATGTCTATAATCAAGATAATTTCCCTTTTTATATTTCAAGATGGAGATTATAATGAGAAAAAAATGTATAAGGGAAGGCTTATGGGGATTGCATGCCTAAAATATTTTAGAAAAATAAAAAGAGACCATCTGACTATGTTGAACCTACCTTCAAGTGTGATATATTGGATCAGGTGGAAACCAACTTATCCAAATAGGGAAATAATTCTCAGTCAAATCCATTGTGAAAAACCTTCAAGGAGTTTCCCTCTATAAGAAAAATGTCACTTCTCTTTTTTGTAGTCACTAGCCATTTTGTAAATTTTGGTGTCCTCCATCTCCAACCTTGTAACTTGTGCTATCAAATCTTTCATGATATCTAGCAAGACCCCATTGATGTTAAGGGTTATTTCATCCCAAGAGTTCTCTATTAGAGTTGAAACATGCCTATCATGCCCTTTAATTTTCTCCATGAACCTTGTAAATCCCCTAGTCTATAGAGTCTCCCAGATAATCTCATTCTTTTTAAATTCCTCAAGAATTTTTAATTCTATCCTATTAGGTAGTCCCATTTTAACATCTTGGCCTTTGAAATAGGGTAAATTATGTCTTTCCCAAAACCAATTGACCAAAAGATAGAAAAGCCCCAAAGCTGTCTTCTTTTTACCTTTGTTAGATGATATACATCTATATATTGTGTTTCTCGATTCTAGAAGCTTCTCATTGAGAGAGAAAAAAGGGAAATTAAAAAATATCTTAATCAAATAAAATCTAAGACTACAGACTAAATATATAAAGTTCTAATATCCTTTAAAACAAGGCTTGGGAAAGACCCTCACATTTTCAAGTATTTTGTTCATTAAAAACACCTTCTCCCTTAATCCTCTAAATAACGTCCTAAGGAAGATCTTAAATATCCATCCAAGTAGACAAAACCACAGAACCCATGCCCCTATTAGCAAACCAGTCAACTATCATGTTTCCTTCTCGATATACATGTTTTATATTCACCTATTTTCTATAATCTAAAATAGTGATAAATTCATTTACCACTTGCTTGATTGACCAACTAACAAAATCTTTCCTTTAGAGAATCCCCCTCTACGATTAGAAGTTGAAATATTAGTTGTTGATCTAACTTTAGACCCCAAAAAGCAACACGGGCTTCAACCCAATAATTGGACTTAATTCCCATATCTCCTACATAATCCACCAAAAACATTCCTTGATGATCCCTTAATATACCTCCTCATGCTATTGGGATTGGGTTTATTTTGGAA
Source organism: Torreya grandis (assembly GCA_037957365.1). Classification (NCBI taxonomy): domain Eukaryota; kingdom Viridiplantae; phylum Streptophyta; class Pinopsida; order Cupressales; family Taxaceae; genus Torreya; species Torreya grandis. The sequence goes on along the minus strand of JARHVA010000703.1, from coordinate 2,392,736 downwards.
TCTCCATCAAATTTTAGATTTAACTAGCAGAAAGGTGTGATGGGGCTAGTTCAGATATGTATATATTAGATAAGGAGCCATATACAAAGATAATAAAACACATAAAATATTTTAAACACAAAATTTTATATTTTTCACTTTGATAATTATTCATACGAGAAGATACAAATATATAGGAAATGTATTTCTTATATTTTGGGAGATCAAATCTCCACAAAAATCTCACTCAAATCTCCCTAAATAACTTAAACTAATAGACCACATATAATAAATATATTATTATTAACAATATATTTGACTAACTAATATATCTAACCACAAGCTATTTAATGTATTATTGTTTACCAAACAATAATTATGTTATATTAATAATGTGAAAACACTATAACTTAACATTCACCCCTTTGTGAACATTAATAATCCTATCCTACACCCCCTTAATGTGAATATGGGGAAAACAACTCTCTCATATCTACACTTGTACTTTTAACTTGGTGATTTTTAGAGGATAATCACAAAATTCACATGATGTTTTTATAAATGGTTGACCAATAACCAAAATAGTGGTTTTACAAGTGGCTAATCAAAAGACACAAAACAATACTTGATCGTCTCAAAAATGGTTAACCAACAACCAAAACAATGGTTTTGCAAATGGCTAACTAGAAACCACAAAGAAGTGGTTTTATAAGTGGATTACCATAGACCACATCATGATGTATAGTATAGATTATAGCTATCATCATTATCACATTTTATAGAATTGATATAAGAATATATAGTTCACTTATAAAAATTGTGAACATGTACACAACATATGTTATTATTCATATCACACCATGCTGAAATCAAACACACCACACAACTAAAAATAAGAATACCACTAAATCATAAAGTGGCCCTATCGTTAGTGGCTAATAAGAGGTTATGAAACCTCCATACTCCATTTCCTCCTTCCTCTAGTATGTGAATCTACTTACTCAGTTGATGAAGTCAACATGTGTTTTGATGCTTCTAACAGGTTCTATATTTGTTGTTTCTATAGAAATTAGAACCCCCCTAATCTGGATGTCATGTAAAAGTGATAATGCATCTGTGAGGTAATTTTTTTTTATTTTTACAATTTTATAAAATTATGACTCACTAAAAACATGTTTGACACAATGACTCAACTTTGTTTTTGGCATTGACAACCAAAATAACCCAAAATGACTCATATACCAGACTAATGACTTGAATTTTAATTCTTGATTCATTTTTTATTTTGACAATAAATCCAAAATGACAACTAAAATTATTAACACCTTTGATTTTAAGACTAAATAAAACTATGACTAGAAACAATTAACAATGACCACTTAATATAAGCATAAACAATATGACATTTACACATAGATAAAATATTAACTATAAATTAACTGTGTATGAATTCACACTATGAATTGAACCTGAAGTTGACTAAGAACCTAATAAAAATAATAAAGAGATATAAATACAATGAGATCAACTTAATAAGCATAAACCAAAACTTTATAAACCTAAACATAAAGAATTTTAGATGAAACTTTATAACTTATTTGATCCGTGAACCATGGAATATGAAAAATGGCGATGAAAATATTTTTTGAAATTCAACATATAGTAGCATTACTAGTTAGAGATCAAGTACATGGTTCTGAAATTAAGCAGTCTTTAGCACTACTTATGTAAGTCGATGGTGAACACATTTTCCAAAATCCATTTTGTTTGCTTATGGATCCAGATCATCTATAACACTAGCATGATTGGTAGATATGTTGGTTTGGTAGAGACATGAGTTGGAAAAAAACATATCTATCTTGATTTAGATTCAATCTCAATTTGAGTTACTAAATTGAACATGTATAGATCTAAATGACATAAAACTTAAAGTTTGATCAATTGTTTTTGATATAAAACTATATTGTGGATTGTGGATAGGCATTAGAGATTGAATCAAGATAAAAACTTGACACAAGTGATGCACAACTAGTCAAATAAATCTAATGCCAATGGGATGTAAGGTTTGTGTAAATATAAATAGATGTAAAACTAATTATAGAGTACTATCTATTCACTAGACTATCCTTGAAAAAAATTGTTGAATGCAATTAAAGCAAAAAGGTAAAGTGGTTATAGTTTGGGCTAAGGTAGAGAACAATACAATGGGAAGATTGATATTCCAAGGCAAAGTGAAGTTTGACAAGTCAAGAAAAAAATTAATGAGGAATGCAAAACTGAGTTTGCTTTCTTCTTGGTGTATTTGCATTCACCATTCTAAAATAAATATCCAAACAAACACTAGATAATCCAAAATTAATTTTTCTCATAAAATAATAGTTCTAAAAAAAATCTATTTTACATTCCCATAAGCTATCATAGGGCTCATAAATCGAGGCAACAATAAAATCAAGCACTGCCCTTATTTGACTTCTATGTTATCTCTAATTTTTATCCATTGAAATAGACTGGCTTTGATACCAAATGATGGGGATAGTTCAGATATGCATAGATTAAATAAGGAGTTGAACACAAAGACAATAAAACACAAGAAATATTTTAAGTACAAAACTATTATATTTTTCACTATGATAATTATTCATATGGGAAAATACAAATATATATAGGAAAAGTATATCCTATATTTGGGAGATCAAATCTCCACCAAAATCTTACACAAACCTCCCTAAATAACTTAATCTAACAAACCAACTATAATATGAATATATTGTTATTAACAATATATTCAACTAACTAATAAATCTAACCATAAGCTATTTAATGTATTATTGTTTACCAAATAATAATTACATTAAATTAATAATGTGAACACACTATACCTTAACAAGGTGTAGGTTTCCATTTAGTTCTTCTTTTAATAACATCTCTAGGTTCACTTTTTCCAAGACTATTAAGATCAATTTGCCAAGTAAGAGCTGGTTGATGTTCGAACGTTAATAAACTTTTGCATTTTTTATTAGGAACTATATTGAAGTTTTTAATAACATAATCATAGATCCTTTTAGATAGAATTTTACTAAAAAATTCTTATTTCTAAAGATTTTATTGTTGCGTTATCCTCAAATAACCCAAATGATATGCAATAATGAGAGATTCCATATTTTTTTAAGAACATTTTGAAAATAACTATCTCATGAATACCAAAATTCTAGTAGATAACTAGCAAATACCCAATTAACATTAAATTTGAAACTAAAGAAACTCCAAATTTCCTATGCATAGGAACAATCCACTAGCAGATAAAAAATATATTCATTTTCATTTGCACACAAGATGAATCTATTAGTCAAGATGCAACCTCTTTTTCTTAAATTATCCACTATTGGGTTTTTGTTTTAGACTAGAACCCATAAAAAAATTGATTTGAGGAATCAAAAATTTATCCCAAATCTTTTCCTAATTAGTAATGTATCTTGGATCTTGAGCCAATAAATTGTAACAAGTTTTCAATTCGTATTGACCACTAAATGATTCATTTCAAACAAGAAGATATTCATTTTTATTGGGTAGAAAATGAAAATTTCTCAATAGATTATTAAAATTAGACACAATGATGGTATCTCCTAATTCAATTTTTATATATAATGTTTTCTAGCTTTTAACTCCTTCAATCACCTGCTAATATTAATGAAGCTTGTAACCATACTTATTTTAGATGTTCTCTTGTATATGATACCAAGGTTATAGTTGACTAAGAGGTTTTTCTAAAAACCTTGAATATTTCCTAAATTTAACCTTCATACCATTAACAATCTACCATTTTGAGCCAAAAGATATTAGATCTCAATTAGAAATCAATAAATTCTAGAAATGTGAATCCCTAACAAATTGGTCCTCTTAAAAAATGCACATCACATTTCTTCCATCTAAAATTTTTAATCTTAAAATATTATCCCAAGTGCTATTATATTTAACAAAAATATATACAAATTAAGAGAGGAGTGCTTTATTCATCAAATGAAAGTTTTATAGACCAAGTCCTCCATAACATTTCAAAGTACAAACTTTATCCCAGGAGACAAGATGAAACCTATTCCTCTCTTCAGTCTCATTCCAAAAGAAGTTCCTTTAAATGTTAATAATTTTATATTCTATTCTCTTTGGAAGGATGAAAAGAGAAATAAGGTAAACTACAAGAATTTGGAAAACACTCTTGATTAGTAAAAGTTTTCCCACCTAAGCGACAAGCTTGCCTTTTCACCTAGCTAAATTTATTTGAAATGCTTCAATTAATGGATTCCAAGAAGTGATTGAAAGATGATATCTAAAGAGAGTCATTCCAAAGTAATAAGAAGGCATATATTTGATATGGTATCCTAACAATTATGCCATTTTATTTTGTCTATCCACACGAGTGTTAAAAAAATAGACATAACTCTTATCAAAATTTACCTTCTGATTTGAAGGCTGTTCATACATTACCATAATTATTTTTAATACTCTATATTATTGAATATATGCCTCAACCAGTAAAATGGTATCATTTGCAAATTGTATATAGGAAATAAGATCATCATGTCTTGCTAGTTTCAAACCTTTCAAGTCTACTAAAGTCTTTGCTTTTGAGACAAATCTACTCAGAGATACTGCTAGGATGATGAAGAGGAAAAGGGATAAGGTATCCCATTACCCTACACTATTTCCACTTTTGTAAAAACTTTGAGCAACTCCATTCACAAGCACTGAGAATATACAAGAAGATATGCAAGATCTGATAATTTTCTAGAATTTATCTTGAAATCCAAATTGAGTCAAGACTCTATCTAAAAAACTCTAATCAAGTATTTCATATGCCTTAACCATATAAATTTTTAAAATCATTACATCACTATTAATCTTATCCATGGGGTGAATAGATTCATTTACAATGATAATTCCACCTTGAATTTGTCTTCCTGGGATAAAACCCCCTTGTTGGGCTTGGATAATAGTTTCCATTATTGGTTGCAACCTTATGGAGATTAGCTTAGTGATGATTTAATAAATGGAAATACATAAGCTGATACAATAGAAATCTAAGAAATTTACCACCCACTCCTTAGGAACTAACACAATAAAGATATTATTGGATTCTTTTAACATTTAAGATGAAGTAAATATTCCATCGACAACTTCAACCACATTTTCTCTTATGATGTCCCAATTTTTTTGGAAAAAAATAATTAGTATACCATCTATACCAAGAGCTTTATCTAGGTTCATTTTAGATATCACAAATTTGAGATCTTCATTATAAGTGATAGATGTAAATGTTTCATTATCCTCTTGCTTCACTAGTTCAAGAATCACATGAAGAAATTATTACTCAAATCTTATGTTTCTTTTGAAATAATTTTTGAAAATTAAAAAAAAAACTTATCACTCTTCTAATTGATTCGATCTCTATAAAAAATGAGATGGCATTTAGTGTCTAAAATTTCCTTAATGTAATTATGTGCTCTATGATTCAATGCCAACATATGTAAGAAGTGTGTATTTTTATCCCCTTCGTTGAGCTAAATATTTTTGTATTTTTATTTCCAAAGGGTTTCTTTCCTTGCATCAATAGTATGATACTCACAAAGAAGCTAGTTTTCCTTGTTTTGAGTCTCACTATCACTACCATTTATTTCTATCACATCTTCAATCTTCAAGATTTCTAATTTTATTGCTTTCTTATGAAAATGAACATTTATAAATACTTTTTTATTCCACTATTTTATTTTGATTTTAACATTTTTTTATTTTTTCAGCCAACTTGAACATAGTCAAACCATTCACATTTGGAGACCACTATTTTAGAATCCTATCATGGATATTTGGGTGAGAAAACCACACGTGTTCCATCCTAAAATGGTATTTATTTTCATTTGCAACAATATCCACAATGTTTAGCTCAAGAATATTATGATAGGAGCCAACTCGAGGAAGAGCCTTTATTGTCATATCATTATGAGTCATCCAATCCATTGAAATAAAAAAATTTTCCAACCTACATTGAATGATATTTTCAACCAATCTATTATTTCTCCAAGTAAATTTAGTTCCTTTTAATTACACATATATTAGCCTTATGTTATAAATAAGGGAAGATAAATCTTCAATACGATCTAAAATCAATTGATTCTCACCTTTTTGATCCCCTAGATGTAAATGAAAGTTAAAATCTCCAGCCATGATCCAAGGGAAATATTTTCAAGTATTCCTAAAAAATCTTGTATCTTCCCATAACTTTCTACGAGTTGTTGAATTATTTGGTGTGTAGATAATGGAAAAGATTCACTGCTTACCATCAATCACATTAGTAAAGAGAACTACCAAATGGTTTTAAGACTTGAAAATAGGTTCTCAAAAAAAAAACTTCAGTATCCAAAAAGGTGATGAGACCTATAGATGATCTTTAATAACTAGTACAAACACCTCCAACATATTTCCAATAAGCATTTTTATGATTAACAAAAAAAGGTTCTTCGATTTTAAATTTTTGAATAGCCAAAATAATGGGTTTATGAGTCCTTCTAAAATCTCTAAAAACTTTTTACTTTGAGTAACTATGCATTCCTCTAATATTCCATGAAAATATTAGCATGATTAACTAAATGGTGAAATATTACCTCCCTTGAATAAAAGGGTTGATTGGATCCTATTTGCAATTTCCACCTTAGTAAGATTTTTGAAGATTTCTTTTTTGGTAATTTTTTCAACTTTAGGAGGCATCTTATATGTAGTTCCTTTGATTCCCCTCCTAGTGGTAATAAAATAACTACACTTTGATTTGATGTTGTGCTTAGGTGTGATTGGGTTATCTTGATAATCTTTATCTTCTTGGGATCCTTTATGAGAAGCATCTATTATATGATTAAGGAAATTAGATATGTTCAAATCCTCTAAATTGTTCATATTTAAATCTTGATTCTAAACTTCTTCTAGCTATGATAAAAATTTGAATTGATTGGGGGATTTTAGAATGTCATGTTTTTGGGCACCTTTCTCCTTTTTGTCAGTATAAAAAATGATTGAATCTTCCTCCTTGTTGAAATTCATCTGACTACCTTGGTTGAGGATCTGATTTGGCTCTATTATTTCTTATTTATTGGAATAAATATCCATTCCCTCATTGACATTTCTATTGTCTTCCAATGCTAACTTATCTAGAATATTAATTTATCTTACCTCTATCGATATTTATTTCTAATTATTTTTCTCTATTTTCATTGGTTTATCATAGTCCTTGAATGAGATACCCACTTTCCTTTTCCAAGTGGGCTTGACCCACACTAATTTGGAATGAGAAGTTATTGGACACGTTTTTGAAGAATTTCCCAACTTATCACTTGTCACAAAGGAGTGCTAATTTTTCAAATTTAATTCTCTAATTTATGACTCCAAAAAGAGTATGTAAGAATATTTAATAAGGTAGATATTGATTCAAAAAGGTGTTAACATAGAATCTAACATGAACCAGTTTGGATCTAGCTTTAGTGGCTGAGTCAAAAGCTATCAAATAGTTGAAAGTCTTGACAGTGTTAATAAAGAGATATTATTCCCAAAGCTCAATTATAAGACTAGGGAGGTGCACCCATATAGGCATTAGATTTAATTTTTTTAATTATTGGGTCAAATCTCAAGTGTCATGTTTTTATAAAAAGTTTTGATTTTCTAAAAAACCAAGGATTTGCTTCTAAAATATGAGCACAATCTTCTAGGTTATTGATTTTGATCATGAATAAACTATTTAGCATGGACATAATGTCAATATAACATTTTGTATTCCATTTTTATCTAGTCCAACCTATGAAAGTGCTAATATTAGGTCTAGCTCTCATAAACTTACCTACCAAGCCCTGTTCCATTATATTTAAAACTTGACTTATGAGAGAAGGTGTTAATTGTATATGTAAATTATTGCCATATTTATTGGTCTTAATATGTTATAAATTCATAATTTATTTCTTATCCATCTATCCTAAAAGTTTAGAGCTCTAATACAACTTACTTGGTGCCTCTCTGAAGCTCTCCTTGTCAGACTATTGGGACCACCTTGAAAGATTCCATCTATATGTGATTTGTTCCCTTGTATGGACTATCACCCCACATGAAATGCCTCTCCCCATCACCATTTAATTTTTTCCATTCATATGTATAATTTGAATTTTTATTTTCTTGCTCACCTCCATTCATATGATGTTATTAGTTATATGATTATTATTAATAATATAATCCATACACAATCTAAAATCTAAATTTTCAAATAAAATAAAAATTAGAAAATCATCAAATCTTACATCAAATCATGAATATCCAAGATAATAATTTAAATCCCAAAATCAAGAAACAAGTAAAAATCAAGACCACTCTTCATAAATAAAAATCCTTACATTCTCAACCCCCTCATTCAATGACAACTCCCCTCATTGAATGATGATTTTGAATCAATCCTATTCCTCCATATCAAATTAAATACAAACATCCATTTCCCCTCTTATATATCCTCACTTTAAACAAGCTTAGATAGCCTAACAATACTCCACCCATTGAGTGAAGAAGCCAAGAGATCCTAAAGAGATCATGCTAGTGTGAGATCAAACCATCTAAGCCATCAATATCATCATCAGTAAAATCATCAATCAACCAAGGCTACATGATAATATAATGCTTTCATGCCTCCAATTGAGTAAGCACATCCATCTAAAAATCTAACCAAAACAACACATCAATGGTAATTCCTTATGGTAATTGAAGGTGTGTTTTATTTTCTCATTGGCTCAATTAGGGTTGAATATATTTGTTAGAGTAGTAATTCAAATTTTTTTAGATTTATAATGTGTTTTATCTAACTTTGAATGTGCAAAATGAATTTATTTCAACTCAAATATAAATATTTTAAATAAAACCTCAAAGCCTTATGATCTAAACCTGATATGCTATATGGAAATAAAATTTAGTCATTCATTCAAGATGTAATATGGTTCCTATTTCTTTAAATTAAATGCTGCATGTTGGGGCACTAAAATAATCATGGAGGTCACTAAATCATGAGGTGATCAATTTTAAAATTTGAAACTCCATGGACTTGTTAGAAAATTATATTCATTATATATTTTAATCGGGTCTTCCTTAAAACTGGCTTAACTAGTAAGATTTGAAGGGGTCCATAATAGGCTTTGGGAAGGTCCACAAACCTATTAGTCTCTATCTTCCAATTTAAAATGTTCTCTATTATACCATATAATAAGGACCTATTTTTCACCAAATATTACACACTAGAGGAGGTTGGTCAAGCCTCCTCTATATTTGGGCAACATGGGAATATTTCTAGGTATGTGGGTTTACCTATAGCAGAAGAAAACCTCTAGGAATAAGTGCTAGCTCCCTGAATTTGCCTTGAAATGATTATCAACTAATTTAATAATTCATTATGGGAAAAGAGATAAAATTTTGAATGAAATAAAACTAATATAATTGGGTGGTAAACCATAATTATTTCCATGTGACCATCATACTTCTTTCACTAAGAAACAAGACCTACAACACTAGTTTCAAAGTCCTAGAATGCTCTAACATTATTACTTAAATATGAAGTTGATATGCATGAGGAAAATCTAAGGTAAGTGAAAAATAGATCAGTATCAGACACTAAGGATCATTGTACACTTGAAGATTTATCCATACACATGACAATACTTCATATGACCTACTAGATTGGAACAACTTGCATAAAACATGGAAGGATTGAGGGAAAACAAGGATAAATGAATATCACTTAACTATTCAATATACATCTCTTTACACACTTTGAAAATATTATATATTAACTAAAACTATATTTTTATTATTATTCAAAGGCAAATTACAACATCAATCCAATAGGGATTTTCCATACATGTAGTGGAATTCATCAACAAGAGCTAAAATGGCTAGTACTTATAAAATGTGAGAGAGGAGAGAGAAGAATTAAGTCTAAGAGTCACTAGAACACTTTTAAAGATAATAAAATGAGTTACATATATATGATAAATTAACATTGAATATACTATGAAAGGTCTTTGGAAAAATGCCCTTCAAAGGGATGAAATTCCTCAAATGTGGTATAAGACTCTTCAATAACTTGCCTAGAAATTACCTTCATAATTTGAACTTATTATAATGATAAAAAACATACTAGGGATATATGATATAATTAAAATATGAATGGGGGGTTATAAACATGCATTAACATGCATTGGTTGTGTCTGTAATCACTGATATTCTTCTAGACATGAGTTATCATTGCTTGTAGTCATAATCACCCTTCTTTCACTCACCCTTTACACTTGGCACCAAATAAGGATTTAGTTTTCCAATATAATCCATACATGGGAGTGTATGAAACTTTTAAGGATCCCTGATTCCATTATATGCATTAGTTAGACCTTAAAAGGCCTCCCAATTATAGTTTCCATCTTCTCACTTGGTGACCACTCCTTGATTACTATGCAAGTTTGGACTAGTTGAGATGAAGGTATTAATAGAGGCACTTGTGAGATTATATAATTAAATAAATGGACATGGTAGGTTATATTATGTCACAATATTTCTCCCAAAATTATTTTCATCTCTTGAAACCCTTTTTTACTTGCACAATACACACATCTATTAAAAAAATCTCTTTAGCACTCTATGTATACAAATAGGGTATAACTAAAATTGGTGGGAAGGAGATATGGTGAGTCATATACAAACTCAAATTAATTTCCTAACCAAACTATCCCTCTTATATTATTTTCCTTCTTTATTCTTCTCATTGAGTCATTACCAAGGATTTTAGAGGGTTTTGAGATGTTTTGGTTCTTAAGGATTGTTCATATAATCCTGACATTTAATATTATAAAAAATGCCACTAAAACCTTTTTTTTGACCCTCATCAATATCTCCCAACCCCTCAGGCTCCCATGTTATTTTTCCAAATAGTTGCAATTCTACAAAGTTGACCTCTTGAGCTTTCTAAGGCATTCTGTGTAGGCTTGAGTTGGTTTGAGCCAAAATATGCCTTATCTATGATCTCCTTTGAAATATGAAGGATTTGACACATATTTTAACCTCATATGAAATTCATAAAGTATGTTTTAATATTCATATAATTCTACAAGTAGGATTAGACCCCCCCTCAATGGCTCTAGGCCTAGTAAGCTTAGTCTATAAAAGTCACTCACCACCTCCTCTGAGTATCCTATCATGATTGTGATGAATCTCCTAGGTTTTATTATGTTAAAAATATATCACCACATCCTCATGAAAGGTTTCCATAGTCTTCAACTCACTTTCTTTTCATTTTTTCATTAAATTTATAGGTTTTGTTCATCTTGGAGTGCCCTTTATCTAAGTCAAAACATATGGCATCTCCCTTATTATCACATATAAAAATGACCATGATAAGTTTTTTCAAGTCATGAGGATACTCTATATAATTTTTTAGGGTTGGATGATTCTCATATCACCTCCAAACACCTTATAATCCAAGACAGACTTCTAAAGTACTGACTATGTGTAGGGTTTTACAAATATGATTGTAGGTTATCCTATAAGAACCTTTATTTTCCTTGTTTCCATAATAGGAAGTCTCAAAATATTTTTATATTAATTTGGGGTTATTTTACACATATTAATCATCTAAAAATTTGTCAAACCTCTCATTTCACCTTTTACTTGACAAGGCCAAATTGACAATTAACTATGACTATGTATTTCCTCAGAAAAGGTACCTCTTTGTAGGTGTGTACTACAAATTTAGTATTTTTTTAATGGTCTAAGACATTATTGAGATCATATATTCTTGATTCCAACTCATTTTAACTTTATTTCATCATGTTTATGTTAAGCCATCTTCAAGTGTCATCTTTTAGGTCATTGTCACTTTACTATTAGGCTGTAGATGTCCATCCCAAGAGCAAGGACACCTATAAGTTGAATTTCAACCCTAAGACATTGTATTTTACCTCATAATATATTTTAGAGATATTTTAATAAATTCTAATGAAAATTATTTATGTTTGTATAACCTTAATCCTAAAGTTCAATCTATGAGATTGTAGGTCCATATAATTAGGTTGTAGGTAGCTTTCTTGGGATTGAAATTGCACTTGTAGGTGAATAAGTAGGTTAAGATCCTAATATCAAACATACATACCATGAGATAATACTCTTAAATTTTTTCCTTAGACTGTAAAGTCACTTGAAGTTAAAATATATTACAAAGAACACTGAAGAAGTACAATGAAATATTTCCTAGAATGGAGATCTCTTTTTCATCAACTCTTGGGACCAGACATCACTTTATTTTTCCAAGGGATATCCAATAGGAAATTTATACAATATAATATCATCCAAACTTATTTAGACCTCCTGTTACACACTATATTATAGTGCCAAAAATTGTTAGGGCTATGCTTTGGAGATTTCAAGGAAACTTATCCCTAAAGCTCATTCTCCCACTTGAACATGGATTTTCAAACCCATCTACATATTAATGAACTCAATCATGAGTTCTATATCACTTTCAACATTTATATAATTTATAGGATATTTCAAACAAGTTTCCATGTTTTCATTTCAACTATTCAGACCTCTATAGAAACCTATAAGTGCAGGTGCAGGTGTAACATAGAATAGTGAGTGTATCATAGATAATGTGCATAATGTATGGGATTTTAACCCATATTATATCCTATAAAATACCCAAAATTTATTATTTTATACTTTATTTACTTCAAATTAGTTTAATTGCTTTCATTTTAACATGATTATCTCTTGAATGGCACCTGCAGGTGTACATTAATGGTGCAAGATTGTGTATGGAGGAAAAAGTAGTTAACACAGTTAGTTATTTTCCACTTGGATAAATTCTATTGAATTTTAATGTTTATAATAATATTATCTAAACATTATAATTACTCATTACCTCTCTATGGATGATAGACAAGATTTGACACATCTGACTATGAGTGAACACTTGTAGGAAACTTGACTATGTTGGAGGTTAACTACAACTCCATTAGTGATATTATTTGAGGCTAATATTGGAATTAAATGGGGGTGAAAAAATACATGGAATAAATTATTAACAACATATCACCTTAATATGGAACCACCAAATGGAACTGAAACCTTTGTAAATGGTGAAAACTTGTATGTCACTCCATATGAGACCAACCTACAACAAAATAATATTAGACCATAAAATAAATTTAAAACATGAAAAAAATATGGTAGTAATGATAAAATGGTGTCTGCCTCCTGTAGAATCAATTTCATCATCTAGACTGTATGTAGAAACTTATACAAGAAGAAAACATGCAAGATGTGGGAAATAACATGCAAAAATGGATATTCAAATTCTTAAGCATGGTTCATAAATAAAACGTGACAAATATTGGAAATAATTCAATTAAATTTAATTTTAATAAGTTTATTAACACCCCATTAGATCATTTGATTTGAAACTTCTCCTAGTGGCCATACCATCAGAAGAGCCGTTGACCAACTTTTCATGTCTAGTGGAGTGATGGAGAAGCAAAATGGTTTTGGTCCATTTTTAACACTTAAAAAGTAGATAAAATGTATAAATTTAGTCATGTAATTTTAATATCCATTCCATAATCTTATCCCACATGCCACTCTCCTCTATAGGTCGTACAACTGTCAAAAGTCCTTTTTCACTTATTTTTTAAATTTCAATTAGGAACCTACAAGTTTCAGATAGGAATGAAATTATTAATAGGTAATCTGACATATTTGATGTTTTAAGATATTTTATAACACTTTTACATCAATGAAAAATGTACAACCTTCATAAATAGCTCAAATATGACCCTATGTGACTAGAAATGACACAAAGGGATAAAATGGAATATGAACAAGACAATGAAATATTAAATGACATAAAATAAGACAATTACACACCCTATAGACCCTAATATACTCATATAAAAATTTTTAACTATAGGGGGTTTACCCATTTTGAATTGTGGTTAAAATAGTCAACATTCTTGGTGATTTCTAGGGGTGGTATGCTTGCTATGCCCAAGACCAATAGCATTTTCCTATCCATTTCACTATGGAGTAACCTATGCATAATTATGACACTAAATTTTCATTTTAAATATAAAAAACATTATTAAAAAAATATACAACACACAAGATAAGAAACTAAGCAAACACACACTTGTGCTTCATGAGCACTTATGGAACACACACACAAAAACCAAACAAACTAACTCAAACACAAATCAACCTAAAATAAACACTTAGTCCTAGATATAAAGGTAAGTTTTGAACCTTTATTTATCCATGAAATTAAGGAATTAATGAGGCATGTTTCTTTTTTATCTTTGGCATTGATGCCTCCATCTTCTTCATAGTGTTTGCCAAACTCTTTGGCATGATGTTCAATGAAATGAAAGTAGCTTCAAATAGGCCACCTATGGAAATTAAATCCTCTTTTATCTTAATATCCTTAAATTTCTCATAGGATTTCACTATTTTAACCTTTAAGGTTGGTTTAACAATGCATACTTTCTTAGTTTCTATGATGCTCTTAATAAGATTAGTTTTCCTTTTAGCTGCAAGCTCTTCAAGCTCATCAAGGAACTCTGCATAGTCCACCCAATCTTGGTCATTGTCTTCCATGGAAAAATATTTCTCCACCTTCTCATGTACTTGACCCTCAACTTTGTAAAGTTCTTAAAGTTCTTGGAAAAGTTTCATTTATTGCTTCCAATCATCTTTGTGTTCCTTGTTATCTAGAGCCACCACCTCTTCAACCTTCTCTTCTTGATGTATGAGATCATCAAACTAGTCCTATTTATGTTCTAATGCATCTGGGTATAGTTGAATATCAGGTTAAGGTATGTATTACTCTTCAAGGAATACATCTTATACCTTGGTCTCATGAGAATCTTCTAGGACTATAACCTCTTTATGAATGACTTGAAGTTCACCTTTATTCTTGATCATCCATGCTTGAGATGATCATCCACATCATCATGATCTGATGTGTATTTATTAACAGGAAAGGTCAACTCACCAAGATGATCAAAATATTTATTTATGGCATGAAACTTATGCCATAATTCATCTTTCTCATGGATACTATATTTAAGTATTGTTTCATCATGGGTAGCAGGTATAGGATCTTATCAAGTACCTCTTCCTTCATGTTTTCATCAAATTATATATGGATAACTATAATAAGATCTTGATCCTCTTACAAGAATGTAGAGTTTAACTTGTGTTCACCAAAGGGAGACCCCATGATGATTTATTCTTCATAGCTACTCGTGACATACTCTTGATTAGCTATAGTTTGGGCTTGTTCCTCTTCACTTGCTTCCCTTAAAATGGTGTCTTTCTCAAGAAGAGATGAGTTGGGAGGTTGATGAATCTAATCATTATATGGAGATGGAGTATGAGATGTTGGATTTAGGAAAAAGGACTTCTTGATTGAGATCATGGGGAAGTGACAATTTGGGTTGGTCAATAAGAAAGATGCTCTCTTCAACAAAAAATTCACCTTGCCAATAGCCTTCTTGAGACTCTTCAATAATAACATGTTCATTCTTAAGCTCTTTGTCTTCCCACATCCATATCCTATTTATTGAGCATTGGGAACACTTCTTTAACAAGTTTAACTACTCTTTGATCTCCCATTGAGTTTCCTCTTCCTCTTCAACCATATTTAACACTTGCATCCAAGTTTGGGAAATACATCTTAATTACTCCATCAGATGGTTAGGAAGTACATCAAACTCATTATCCCATGTGCCCATATCTTCATTATCTAGAAGCTTTGGTATGAATGCCAAGAAAGATTTGACATGGGATGGGACTGATGGAGGAGGAGGAGGGTAATAATGGGGATTGAAGCTAGCTTTAACTTGTTCTATTCTAGCCTGTAGGAATTCACATCTTGACTGATAATATCTTTGTGTGCAATTAATAGGATCATCTAATTCCTCATGACAAGACTCATAGAAATACTCTTGAGTTTGATAGACATCATGTTATGATTGGTAAGGGTCATATTGGGATTGATAGGAAGGCATTTATTGATAGGTTTTTTGATAGAATTCCTCATAGGGTTGTCCAACAACATGATGTCTATATGGACGAGGAAATGGATGACCATAAGTCTTCCACGACTCATAGGATTCGTATCCATTTTGATAGGACTATTGAGGGGGGCAATATGGTTCATAACAAGGTTGATATGGAGGTTCATAGTTGGGATATTCACCATATATATTCATATGAACCTCATAAGTCAAAGGAAACAAAATAACTAATCAAAACCTTTAACAAGATATACATGTGTTGATTACAACCAAAATATTTCATTCGGAATCATCATTGGTGTTATCTTGATTGCTTCTAAAATATGATTAGAGGAGAAACACACCAAAAATATTCCCACTGGGCATGCCATAAATATTGTCACCAAATCTTGCACCCTAGAGGAGGTTTTTAAATCCTCCTTCAGATTTTAGAAACATGGGATTACTTTTAGGTATGTGGGTTTATCTATAGTAGAAGTAGACCTCTAAGTTTAAGGGATATTTCCCTAAATTTACCTTGAAATGCTTATCACCCACTTAACTAATTGCTTGTGGGAAAAGAGATAGAATTTTTTATGAAATGAAACTAATATAATGGGGTGATACTTTATAAGGATTTACATGAGACCATCATACTTTTTTCACTAAGAAACAAGACCTACAACACTAGTGTCAAATTCCTATAATGCTCTAACATTAGTGCTTCAATATGGAGGTGATATGCATGAGGGCCATCCAAGGTAAGTAACCATAGATTAATTTCAGACACTAAGGATAATTTTAAACTTGAATATAGATCCATACACTTGACAAAACTTCATATTACCTACTAGAGTAGAATAACTTGCATCAAACATGGAAGGATTGAGAGAAAGCAAGGATAGATGAATATTACTTAACTATTCACTATTAATCTCTTCACACACTTTGAAAATATGATATATGAACTCAAAACATATTGTATTTAATTTTTAAATTCAAATTAAAACATAAATCTAGTAGGGCTTCACCATACATGGAGTAGACTTCATTTATAAGAGCCAAAATGGCTAGTACTTATAGAATGTGAGAGGAAAGAGAAGAATGAAGTACAAGAGTCACTATAAATTTTTTAAAACTGATAAAAGGAGTTACATATATATTATAAATGAATATGCAATAGATCATGGAAATTATAATTGGAAAACTTTCCTTCAAAGGCATGAAGCTCCTCAAATGTGGCATATGACTCTTCAATGAGTTACCTAGAAATTGCCTTCATCATTTGACCTTCTTGGAATGATCCATAATATAATATTGATATATTATATGATTAAAATATGAAAGTGGGTTATAAAAATTACCCAACATACATTGGCTATGTCCCTAATCACTGATATTCTTCTAGACATGAATTATCACTACCTACAATCATAACCACCCTTCTTTCACTCACCCTTCACACTTGGCACCAAGGAGGACTTTATTTTTCAAATAAAATAAATATATGGGAGTGTATGACACTTATAAATATCCCTCATTCCCTTACATGCATCACTTATACCTTAAAATTACTCCGAATTGGAGTTTCCATATTCTCACTTTGTGATCCTTGTTCACTATGCCAGTTTGGACTAGTTGAGATGAAGGTATTAACATAGGCACTTTTGAGATTATATAATGAAATAAATGGACATGGGAGGCTATATAAGGTCCCAATATATCTCCACAAAATATCTTCACCTCTTGAAACCCTTCTCTACCTGCATAATACACAAATTTGTCAATAACATGTCTTTAGCACCCTATCCATACAAATGGGGTACAACTCAATTTAGTGGTAAGGATATCCTGGGAGTTATATACAAGATAAAATTAATTTACTAGTCAAACTATCCCTTTTATATTATTTTCCTTCTTCATTCTTCCCATCAGGTCATTACCAAAGGTTTTGGAGGGTTTTGAGATGTTTGGTTCTTAAGGATTGTTCATACAATCCTAACATCCAATATTGTAAAAAATGACACTATAACCTTATTTTTGACATTCCTCAACATCTCACAACCCCTTAGGCTCTCATTATATATGTTCATATAGTTTCAAGTCTTCAAAGTTGACCTCTTGAGCTTTCTAAGGCATTTTGTATAGGCCTGAGTTGGTGTGAGCTAAAATATGGATTTTTTGTGGTCTCCTTTGCAAGATAAAGGATTTGAAACATCTTGTAACCTCATATGAAAATAATCAATTATGTTGGAAGACTTATCTAATTCTATAAGTAGTATTAGTGACCTAGTAATCTTAGTCTACAAAAGCCACTCACCTCTTCCTCTAAGTATCCTATCATGATTGTGATGAATCTCTTGTGTTAGATAATTTTAAACACAAATCACCACATATTCATTCAATTTTTTCATATTATTTATCTCACATTATTTTCATTTATTCACTAAAATTGTAGGCTTTGCTCATCTTGGATTTCACTTTATGTGAGATAGAACATAGGGCATCTCCCCTATTATCATATGCAAAATAATCCTATGATAAGGTTTTCCAATTCATGAGGATAATATATATAAATTTTTAGGGTTGGTTGATTCTCCTAGTACCTCCAAACACATTAGAATCCAAGACAGACTCCTAAGGTACTGACTGTGTGCAGGGTTTTACAAATGTGACTATAGGTTGTCCTTTGAGAACATTTATTTGCATTGTTTCCATGATAGAGAAGTCTCACTTGATTTTTATATTAATATGGGGTTACTTTTACACATATTAATCATCCAAAACTTTTTCAAATCTCTCATTTCACCTTTCACTTGAAAAGGCCAAATTGGTAGTTGATTATGACTGTGTATTTCCTAAAAAAAGATACATGTTTATAGGTGTGCACTACAATATTTATCTTTATTGCATGATCTAAGACCTTATTGAGATCCTATATGCTCAATTATAACTCATTTTAGCTTTGTTTCATAATGTTTATGCTAGACCATCTTCAAGGTAGTCATCTTTTAGGTCACTGTCACTTTACCATCAGGCTATAGATGGTTAGCCTAAGAGCAAGGACACATGTAAGTTGAATTTAAACCCTAGGACATTTTATATGATATTTTGGATATCTTGGAATAAATTCTAATGATAATTTTGCTTGTTTTTAGACCCTTAATCACTAAGGTTTGACCTATGATATTGTAGGTCCCTACAATCATGTTATAGGTAGCATTTTTAGGAGTGAAAGTGTGCATGTAGGTGACTAGGTAGGTTAAGACCCTGTTGTCCAACCTACCTTGATCCTATTATAATCACAAATGCCTTTTTCACCCCAATAAGACTACCTAACATGAGAGAATACTCTTAAATTTTTGCCTTAGACTGTAAAGTCACTTGAAGTTCAAATATACTGCAAAGAACATTGAAGAAGTGCAATGAAAGATTTCCTAGAATGGAGTTCTCTTTTTCATCAACTCTTACGAATAAACATCACTTTATTTGGTCAAGGTATCTATCCTAGTATAGGGATAAAATATATGATCATCAAAACTTGATTATACCTCCTATTACACATTATATGATAGTGCCAAAAGTTGTTAGGGCTTTGTTTTGGAGCTTTCAAGGAAACTTGTCCCTAAAGCTCATTCTACCACTTGAACATGGATTTTAAAGCCTACTTACCTATAAATTACCTTATTCATGATTTTTTTATCTATATTATAATTTATATACATTAAAGGAGAGTTCACACAAGTTTCAATGTTTGCATTTCAACTATTCAGACCTCTGTGGAAACTTGTAAGTACATGTGCAGGTGTAACGTAGAGTAGTGAGGTGTATCATAGATAATGTGCATAATGTATGGGATTATAACCCATATTATATCATATAAAAGTCCCCAAATGTATTATTTTATCCTTGAGTTACTGAAAATCATTTTTCAATTGATTTCACTCTAACATGATTATCTCTTGAATAAAACCTTTAGGTGCACATTAATGGTGCAAGACTATGTATGGAGGAGAAACTAGTTATCATAGTCATTTTTTTCCAATTTTATAAATTATATTTATTTTTAATGTTTACAATAGTATTATCAACACCTTATAATTACTCATTACCTCTCCATGGATTCTGGATAAGCTTTCACACATTTGACTGTGAGTGAACACTTGCAGGAAACTTGACTATGTTGGAGGTTGACTACAACTCCATTAGTGATATCCTTTGAGGATGAGATTGTAATTAAATTAGGGTGAAACAATACATGGAATAAATTAATAAAAAATACATCAACTTCATATGGAACCACCAAAATGAAATGAAACCTTTGTAAATGGTGAAAACTTGTCTATCACTCCATATGAGACCAACATGAAACTTAAGAATCTTGGCCCATAAAATCAATTTAAAACATTAAAAAAATATGTAAATCATGATATAAGGATGTTTACCTCATTTATAATCAATTTTATTAGCTGGATTGTACATACAAGCTCATACAAGAAGAAAACCTTTAGGGTGTGGGAAATAACATGCATAAATGGACATTCAACTTCTTAAGCATGGTTAATAAATAAAAAATGAAAAATATTGGAAATATTAACATTAAATTTAAGTGTAATGAGTTTAATAACACCCCATAAGATAATATTACTTGAAACTTATCCTACTAACCATACCATCAGAAGACCTGTTGATGAGTTTTTCATGTTTAATGGAGCAATGGATAAGTAAAATGGTTTTGGTCCATTTTTAACACTTAAAAATCAGATAAAATGCATAAATGGAGTTATTTAATTTGAATATAAATTCCATAAGATTGTCTGATGTGCCACTGTCTTTTATAGGTTGTACAACTACCAAAACTCTTTTTTCACTTGTTTTCTTGAGTTTAGTTAGGAACATGCAAGTTTCAGATAGGAATGGAATTATTGATAGGTAATATGACATATTTTACATTTTAATATAGTTTATAATACTTTTACATAAATGGAAACTACATGACCTTCACAAATAGCTTGAATATGACCCTATGTGACTAGAAATGACATAAGGGACTACTGTGGAATATGACTAAGACAATGACATATTAAATGACATCAAATAAGATCATTACACACCATATAATACCATAATATACCCATATATAGGTTTTGGAATATATGGGGTTGACTTATTTTGACTTGTGGTCAAAATAGTCAATAGGACCCAAGTGAATAAGCTATAATATAAGCTCTATGACTTAGATTAAAGTGGCCATGATAATTTTTTCCTAAGTATGTGTGAAGAGATTACCACACTAAAAATAAAATTATATATTAATTTTAATTGTTTATTTATTATTTGTTTATCTACATAGATCAATCCATTATCATATATAATCTCTTTTGTGTGTGATTATGGCTATGTTAAGTGGCATGTGATAAAATCTAGTTGTCTTAGACTTATGCAGTCCACAAGACTCTCTTTCTTGTTATTTTGGTGACAAATCACAAATTAATATATGGAAGGTATGTATAAATAATAGGGTCACATAATTTTTATAGTGGTCATGAATTTATATTCCAAGCTAATCCTCACTTTTGAATTTTATTGTGATACTAAAAATTGAACTTAATAAAATAGCGACAAAAGTGAAGTGAGACACATGGTGAAATATAATGTAGTCATAAAGTCCATTTTTGATAGGACAATGGAGTACATATGGTTAGGAAGTAATTTTTACAATATATATGGATTGCATAGTCATGTCTTACCTAATAGGACTAGGTATGTACCCATGCAAACACTCCACACTAAGTGATCTTAATTTAAACCCATGGCCATTCATGATGGATTTAAAAACAATTAAGTCATAATATATTTTTAATGGGTCTATAGACTTTCAAAATAGTCACATAGTTTATGGGCCAATTTACTATTGTGTTTGATGAAAATTGAAATTAATTTAAGACTTATGTTTATCTCCATGACTACAATCCAATTGGAAGTTTCCATGTGTCAATTTGTGAATTGTCAATGAAGATGACAATAGAAACAACTAGACATAAAAAATATAAAGGCTTTCCATTTCATTATAATATCATGTAGCCACTACAACACAAAATCAATAAAGGTTATATTAATATCCCAACTATTTTATCTTGAATTGAATTAGTATTTAAATTAACCTTAATTCAAATAAATAGAGTGGAATAATGCAAGTTGTTAATGCACTTTTAAATAATGAAATCAAGGTAAATGAGAGAAATAAATGAAATGAAACAATGAAAAGCAAGGATAAATTATGCAATTGAAGAATGAGCTTAGATTTTTGATCCATTTGGTTAATTGTGTTGACTAAAATAATGTAGAATCAGGAAAACAAGATCGAACCCAAATTCTTCCCAAAATCTAGATCTGAGCTCACACAAGGACAAGAATTTTGGATAGTATATAATCATAATATAGATTATTTCCTATTAGGATAGGGTGAAGTATAAAAATAAGTAAGAATTAGTATGTTATTATGTTAGGTGTGCATGATATAGATCATGGCACTTATCACACACAAGCTAAAATATCACACACATAAAAAGAAAAATGATATAAAATTCCAAAAAATAATGTACAAGGGATAAAATCAAGGAAATTTTCAAATGTCATAAATAACATGCATATACATGAGTAATTTCACAAACAAGGGAGATGTTTAAATGTCACACACACATAGCCTGCCAAGGGTTAAAATCAAGGACATGTCAAATGTCACATAAAACATATAAGATGTCATAAATATGCATCAATCAAGTAATTTAACACAAGGGAAAATGGATAAAACATTATAAAATAAAATATTTTATCTATAATGTACAAGTAAACAACATCAATGGAACATAAAATTATCAAAGGTAGTCTAATTTATGCATATGTAATGTGACCATATCCTATCAAATAGCATGTTCATGTACAATATGTAAGATAGAGATGTTAGACGGACATTTTTTAATAATATGAAAGCTAAAAAATATAGTCTTATAGGATAACACTTGCATACTATCACTTGTAAATAAGATGTTGTCCAACTTAACAAGGTTAATGGGTAGAGTAAAGTGAAATATCTTAATATTTATAAATGCTTTTATGTCCTGCACAACACTCATCAATACTAGTAAATTGCATGTGTGATATAGAAATAATATGCTATCTACTAACCTTGACATAAATAACATATTACAAAGATTAAAATTAGATTCCCAATCATGCTTAGGCCTTAATTTTGGATATTTTAAAAGAAAATTTTGAATGTTTTTTGATTCTTTAGAATATATGATACTTTTGAATTTTTGAAATGTTAAAACCAAAAAACTCATAAACTAAAATTTAGATGTCAAAAATAGAAGAACTTAGGAATAGATGAATTGTTCACAACAAGTGTTAACTATGAAAATATTTGAATGACCAAGTATAAGAAAATTATAACATGAATTAGTATTGTTGAAAAGTTTTAGGAGATTGAAAATGTATGAAAAGGACCAAATTTACATTTTTAATTCATCAAATGTACACTTTTAAAAATATTTCATAATGTATAAAAAATAGATCTTGGAAAAGAGAGATTTAGCATGAAAAATAGAGAATTACATGCTTGTACTAAGTTAGTTATTTAAACATCGAAAGAATTAAGGATATATGTTAAAAAATTATGATTTCTAGGTAAAAAAATGCAAATGATAGTATCAACCATCTGGGAAAATAATAACAAATGATCATATCCTATTCTACGACATTTTTTCCTTTAGGAAAAATGAGAAAATCTTAACATCAATTATGCAAGAAGAGAAAGAAATGGCATTATTTTAAAAAGATTGAACACTATTTTGATGTTCTCTAGATCAGGAAAGTAAAATAGAAATACCAAGAGGCTAAAAATTTAATGAAATCCAAGGGTGTATAATAATGTATCAAATGATAACACCTAAAAATGAATGGAATAAGAAGATTAAATAATCCATAAACTATGTACAATAAATTTTTTTATCTTTTAAATTATTTAAGTATTTTTTGATATCTAAAAATACACAAGCTACCTAATGATCACATTAATAAATGAATCAAAGTAGTTTTTAATTACCGACAAAAATATCACCTTATTTGAATTAAAGTATCATATATGCCCGCATCAAAATCATAACATATATTGTATTTAGTGAAAAACTATCTAGATGATTACCCATGTGATCCTGTATAGGAGATGTAGATCTAGGGGATGTAAGACTACATGAAATCCCATGGGGTTTTATAGAAGACTATGTCAACTGTCAATCCTTTTGAATCACATGGTGATTAATATAAATGACCAATTTAGAATATGTATCAAGTACTTGTGTTTGGTGGGAAGTAGATACCTTTTTCCTATAAAGTTACTTTTGCTTGGTTTGGTTTTAGACCTTTTGTATCTCTTTTTAATTTGATTGATTATAAATTTTTTGGTTAGACACAATCTATAAACATGCGTTGATTTTGCATAGATATATCATTCAACTATTGTGGTGTATGGGGAGGAGGAGGTATCATGGATTGTATTGGATACTCATACTTGATTCCCAAAAATATAACAACTTGATTACAATAAATATATTTTAAGCATATATTAACCATATAATTTATAACATGTCTTTTACAAACATGGGTGTCCCAATATCATATTAAACATTATATTTTATGTTAAAAATATAAAAATAGTTTATAGTATAGCATGACCTACTTGAATAGGTAACACAATATGTCCCAAAGTGGTTTGGTTCTTACCATTGGAGTTCTTAACACTTTTAATAGTTGTTTGTATATCACTTTGTGTGTAACTAAATGAATGATGTAATGTTATTGTGCACACATTTTCACTTGATCTATTATCAATGAACACAATATGAATAGATTATTGATCAATAATAACTCTTGTACATAAAACATGGAAATTAGAATCATCATCAACTATTTCACTATAAACAAAAGTAATAATAGGATGTGGTTGAATAGCTGGAGTAATTGCACCAATAATTTCATCCAAATGATGAAAATATGATGTAGTATGTGGATAAACGTTATAGGTATGATATAATGTTGAAGTATCCTTGTTGGTATCATGATTAGGAAATGGATCATTTAAAATATTTAGGTTAAAATTGTCATTTTGTTGAGGCTTTGCTTATTTTATAGGAGTATCTAGTTCAATGACATTGTTGTCAATAAGATCTTGAATGAGATGATTGATCTTGTATCACCTATTTTTTGAATGGCCATTGCATCTATGATAATCAAAATATGCATTGTTATAAAAAAAAAATCCTTGGGGTTTGCTTATGTCAATTTAAAATAGAAGAGGCAAAGTGATTATATTACATTAAAGTAAATTTTATAACAATTTGTATGGTGGTTGTAGTAATCTAAAAAATTGTCTTGGGTAAGTGCACAAAATTTGGGGACAAAAAGCGACCTACCTATGGACATGTTTTACCTAAAATTTTATAAATCTAAACTTATATAGATAATTTTAGATAGCTAGATTTCAGATTTAAATATGGTGTAATAACATGAAATGTAGCACTTCAAGTCTAGCTTTCAAAATACTATTAAAAAAAAAATGGTTATGTATAACTACATAAAACATCTAAAATTTTAAGAGGAAATCCTATTTTTTATAAAAAATAGAGTAGATAAATGGTTGTGTAGTGTGCCATTTTTTAGCAGTGTTTAATATTCTTTGAAACCTTTTGGGGAAACTTTAGATAAGATATTCTAGTTTGTGACTTATATTTATTTATATTTTTTCAATGAATACCTTTTTATGATTTTTTCAAGTAAATAGATCTAGAAAACTAATAAAAAACATGGATAGCTATCCATGTGGTGCGCTTAACTACCATAAAGAAATAAAAATTAGGTTTTTTTTATTTTAATGTGTGTAGAATTAGGCCTCATTTGTGACCATATAAATTTTTTTACACTTGGATAAAAGAAAAACAAATTACATGAACATGTATAGGAATCTATATTTGTGGCATGTTGTGGCCTAAAAAAGGTATAGCTAGAAATCAACATAGTTTGAAACCTTAAATTAGTCAAACAATTATAAAAAACCTATTTGGAAAGAGGATAGCATGCTCATCATGATGGTATTAATTTTTTTAATTTTACCATTCAATTTTTTAGCATATTTTGAAATTGAAATTGAAATTTATTATTTTTTGTCATAACTCTTGGACTTGTCTATTGATGGGTGTCATTAATCTTCAATTAAAAAATATGTGATGGTGTCATTTCTTACCAGGGCTAGTGTCTAAGGCTATATACAGTAAAGTATTTATTGATTTCATATAACAATGTTTTTGGGGGTTTTAGTGTTTTTATAACCTAAGTTTATAATCCTAAAGTTTAAACTAATACTTGAAAGAAACACACTTACTGGAAATATAAACACATCAATCTGAATTAAATATTTTGAAAGTAATCACACAATGTTGTAAAGTAAACACACAGAAATAAAATCCAAAATCCACACTTATAAGCCAAGTTGTAGAATAAAGGTTGCTGAAATTAAATGAATGATAAATGCTTTTCAAATCTAAAAGCACATATATTAATAGTCTATTCTGATCTCTGGGTTATTAATCTAATCGCACAAAACATTTATAATAATTATTAATTGAAAACAAATAAGAAATAAACTTGTAAATACCAAAAGTAGCATCATGTCTCCTTGGGGAGTGGGCCCTTGGTCACCATTGGATTTAGGGTTAAATCAACTCAATCTTTAAAATGCTATCTTAACACATATAATGAAAAACTAATCTTCTATGAAGTCTTATTATATTCAGAATAATAATTCTTATAATATTTATATGCACTATAGATCGAGCACAAATCTACCCTTTATTGGATGCAAAATAAACTGACTATCCTAAAAATTGGGAAACATCTAACAAACCAAATAAGATGATATTTAGAGAGATTGGTTTTTTATGGAAAAATAGAGAAGAGTTTTGAAACAAGATCCACACATGGTTAGGAAGATCCTTATGGGATTTTCAACTATGCTTTCTAGCCATATCTAATCACCAAATATTACATATAATAAACCATGTTTCCCATCTTTGGTTTCAAGTTTTGAAGTGATTTGATGAGTTCAAACCTCCTAGGTTATAGGTGGAGTATGCTAGTGAGGTTACAGACATGTCCATCAATTGTAGAAGGTTTATTCCTCTATAATGGTTTCAAATCAATGTGATATGATGTTCCATGCACCTCAAATGTCATGACAATCTCCTAATTTCCAATTTCATTATCACACCTATATCATTCATGGAGTTTCAAACAAAAGCATAGTACATAGTTAGCTCTTTGCTTACTTTCACTTACATTCATGGCATGTGAGATATTGAACATAGTCATGGAGGTGTGATGAAGAGTATCAAATTGATGAAAACCTTCTTGGAACATGAGCTAGTAAGCCAAGCCCTCCAAATGGAACATAAGGGACTATGATAGTAAATGCAAACTAAATACATAGTCATATACCATGGATATGCACCTACAAGTGCCTACAAAAGGATATCACATTCAAATAAATATTAAAACTTATTTGAATCCATTCAATGTTGTAAATATTCATTTTATCACCTTGGAAGGGTATATGACTAATTGAATGACTAGAAAATATGCACATTATTCATGTCTTTTCTTAATTTCCCTGTATACTAAGGTGTTCACCTATAGGTGGCCTTACAAAAAGAATTGGAGCATGGTCATGAAATATTTTGACATGTTTGAAACCTTCATGAAGATTGGGAAGTTTTATAATTCTATAGTAAGCATGTTTGAGGTATTTAAGAGGTATGAATGCTTGAAATACATCTTCAAGTTAAATGACTGAGATTTAGGGACAAGTTCCCTAAAATCTCTAAAATAAGCCCCTAGCCACTTTTTGGTGTCTCCAAATGATGATGTGACACAAGTATAGATGAGTCCAAATGCATCATATCTTGTAGCCCTATCTTAGGGGTAGAAAATTTCAAAATATAATGGATGTGTGACTAGAGGAACATGGTGTTTAAAAGCCTCTATTCTTGGCATTTGTTCACTATAGACATTCAGTGTTTTCTATAGTGTGTTGGATCCCATATGACCTCGTGAGCCAAGATGACCTAGTAGGAGTATATATGCATGATATGTGATCCTATGAAGGCAAATAAGGTACTAATTTTTTAAATAACATCAAAGTAAGATCAAATACAATGTCTTGGTCTTTACCACCACCTATAGGTCACCATTTCTCTTAAGGAGACCAGCTACATCATGACTGTAGGCACTTATAGTACCATCAGTCAAACCTTGGAGATTACACATGCAGACATGAGCATTAGATAATTGAAGTTGGATCAAGGAGATCAAATGGATTGTATGATTCTTAACATAGGTTAAATATTTTTAATTCACATATAGGTGCCTTTTTGCATCAACAAGGTTAACTACAGTTGATTGCTATAGATAACGAGCTTGAACATGGTGTTTATATGATGGCCTAGCCTAAACAAGATGAATATAGTCCCAAATGAGTTAGAATATGACCTTGGGGACTCTAAGATGGTATTTAATAATTTCATTCAAGGTCCAATCATGAAATTATATACCTACATTTGTCACTTTTTGAGTAAGAAAGTACAGTCATAGTTGACTATCAACTACACCAGTCAAGAGAGGATATGCAATGGAGAGTTTAGTAGAGTGTTGAAGTGTGTTATGAATGAGAAAACTTATAAATTATATTATACATCTCAATATACTTTTATAATATGGAAACATGGGAAGGAAAGGTTGCAAGGATAACCTACAATCCACACACATGTATAAAGCCTACACAATCAACATTTCTATGAGTTTGTCTTAGGTTTTGAGACACTTGGGGGTGACAAAGATGTTAATTAGACATGAAAATTGATATAGTGGGTCCCTAACACTTAAAATATTCCAAATTTTTAAGTTAATAAGGGAAGTGCCATCTGTTTTATCTCAAATAGAGGGCAATCCCCAAGGGTGAAAACATGTAGGTTTAGAGGAAAGAAGATGATAAGGTGAGATAGAGGTTTATAAAACCTTGTATAAGGGTGTCATGATTTATTTTAGTAATAAATTAAAACAAAAAAAATTCCTATATGATTTAAACATAACAGGGTGGTCCAAACCCAAATGAGAGCAGACAAACCTATTAGGTCTAAAGCCCAAAAGGGGGTTAATTTTATTTATATAACTAGATATACATTAAAAAGAATTAGAATACCTACATGGGAGTTATAAGGAGTTTTAAAACTATTATAATGTGAAGGAGACCAAAGGGAAGCCACATTTTAATTCAAGCTAACACAAGACTGCACATAATGAAGAAAGGAGCTTGAGAAGCTAACTTGCGAAGCTCATACCAACACAGATGCTTAGTATGGGAGTATAGGGAGTTGAGGGACATTGAAGGAGGTATTTAAAAATGTTCTTTTGGAAATTTTTAGGGTTGAAACATTAGACATATATGAACAATCCTTAGAGGGTAAAACTACTCTAAACCCTTTAAAACCCTTGCTAGTGACCTGGTTGAGAAAATTAAGGAGAGAATTAATATCTTGGGAGATGATTGGAGATTATATAGGACTCTCTAGGGCTCCTTTCCATTAATATGATTTGTTCCATACTTATACATATAGGGTGGAAAATGGATTTATTGTGTTTTGTAGGCATAAGAAGGTTTCAATAGATGAAATCCACTTTGAGAGAGTTATTGGGAGTTAATATAACCTCACATGTCCATTTCATGCTTCAACTAAGCTCCCAAGTACCTCTGTTAACAACTTCATCTTAGCTAGTCCAACTAGCATAGTGGACAAGTTAGTGAGAAGGTGAAAATTTAAGTGGGAGGCCTTTTAAGGTCTACCTGATGTATCTAAGAAAATTTGGGTTCTTTAAAAGTGTCATATACTCATTTTTATGTGTTTTATTGGAAAATTAAGGACAAATTTGATGCCAAGTGTGAGAGGTGAGTGAAAGATGGGTGATTATGATTACACATAGTGATAACTCATGTCTAGAAGAATCTTGATGATTGGGGACACAACCAATGCATGTTGGGGACTATTTATAACCCCTCCCTCTCAATTAAATCATATAACATATCCATATTATGTTTTGGGACGTTCCAAGAATGCCAAATGATGAAGATAGTCTTTTGAGCAAGCAATTAAAGAGTCCTACACCAATTTTAGGGAGTTTCATGCTTTCAGGGACATCCGATTAAACCTTACATGTTATATCTAATATTCACTTATCCTATATATGTAACTAATTTCCTCATCTTGACAAGTGTTCTTGTGGCTATTGGACTTCACTCTCCTTTCTCCTCTCTCAAATTCTATAAGTAGTATCTATTTTAGCTCTTATAGACTAATTCCACTCTATGTATGGAAAATCCCTATTTGTTTTGACATTTTAATTTTCCTTTGAACAATAA
Source organism: Torreya grandis (assembly GCA_037957365.1). NCBI lineage: Eukaryota > Viridiplantae > Streptophyta > Pinopsida > Cupressales > Taxaceae > Torreya > Torreya grandis. The sequence continues at coordinate 2,362,127 of JARHVA010000703.1, read as the reverse complement.
ATGTAAGTCTGGTTTTGATTTCATGAACATTTGTCTAAGTGTACAAAGCGATGTATGGTGATGTTAATTGATAATCTTCTATCCTTGCTTCTCCTTATCATCTTATGTTTATGCAAGAGTTCCTATTATAGTAGGTCATATAGAGTGTATCTAGTGTGCTAGGATCCTTTCAAGTATATGATTATTCTTAGAGTGTGAAATCTACCCTCTAGTTCACTTACCTTGTGTTGTCTCATGCATATCACTTCTATGTTGAAACACTTATGTTAGAACCTATTAATACTTGAAAGCTAGTTTATAAGTCTTATTTACTAGTGAAACAAGAATTATGGTCATGTGTAAATCCTTTTGGTGTATCAGCCCCTTATATTAGTTTCATTTAATGCAAACTTATATATCTTTTCCTACAAGCAATCTATTAATTGGCCGATAAGCATTTCAAGGTAAATTCAGGGAGCTAGCCCTTAAACCTAGAGGTCTACTTCTACCATCGGTAAACCCACATAGCTATAAGTATTCCCATGTTTCAAAAATATAGAGGAGGCTTGAACACCCTCCTCTAGGGTACAAGATTTGGTGACAATAATAACAATTTTTATAATATTTCTACACACTACAAATCGAGCATGGATCTACCTTTTATTGGATGCAAAAGAAATTGATTATCCTAAAATCTAGGTAAAAACTTAACTAACCAAATAAGAGGATATTTAGAGATATTTGTTTATTATGATAGAAATAGATAAAAGTATTGTAACAAGATCCACACATGGTTAGGAAGATCCTTGTGGAATTTACAACTGCATATTCTAGCCATATCTGATCACCAAATCTTACATACAATATATCCATATCATCTTATCTAAAGCTGCAACCTCTATCAACTAACTTACATAAATGAAAAGCTATACAAAAATATAAATCTATATATATACATACATAAAAATATAACGTATTAAGAGAGGTCTTGGATCATCATGGAATAGCTAAAAGATCTTATGGAATGCCTTGAAACATGTTGTGGACAAGTACATAGTAATCTATGAGAATTTGGAGCACAAATATAATAATATATAGCTAACTGTCATAATTTTTAACATGGTTATTTTAATCCATAGTTTTCTATCAATGTCTATAAAATTCCTGACAAAATTTGGAACTGCACTCAAATGTTCAGTTCTTGGTCATAACACTACATTATCTCCATGAGATCATAGAAAAAAATCTTATTTATATGCTATCATCCTTGTACATATCACAATATTTAAGAATAAATATGCAAATAATTAGAACATCATGTAAACAATGTTAACATAGATTCACATGAGCTTATATAGATTAAAAAATCCATTTTCTACCTTAGGCTAGTTATAAAGCCTAAGTTTACATGGAATGCTCAGCTCAAGTGGCATTTTTATGGCTATTAAAGATGATATATCACAAATATAATGAGTCATAGTGTGGAATCATCAGTTTGAGATAGATAGGTCCTAGCCTTTGGCTTGAGAATCCAAGCCATTCTTGAGCCAATAATTTTTAAATTCAAATTGAAATAGTACGATCACATTAATAACACAATCACGTTAGTAATGTGATCATGTTAATATATAATGAAATTTCATTATTATTTAACAAGATTTCATTATTATTTAACATGATCACATTATTATAAAAGTAATAACATGATCACACTACTATTGTTTTGCACATAAAAGCATTACATTTATAAGTTTACATTTATATTGTTATATTTATTTCCTTATACCTTAAATATATTTTAGTAAATATAATAAATTAGTGTCACTCTACATATTATAGAGTTGGTCTCACAATTACATGACTTACGATTTGGAAAATAGTTCATCAAAATCCAATCTAGTCATTACTTATGCATTTTTAGGGTCTAAGCATTAAACCTACTTATTTCAGCACATAACTTTTACAATTGATATCCATTTTTGGTAAGCATATAGTCATTTTTTAGGTTTTTGTGCCTTTTGTATTTATTTTTGACATTTCTAGGGGTCTTAGGTTTGTCAAAATTAAAGTTTGAAAACTACTCACTTTGAACATGATCCAAAGTGGTGTGATTGGGGTAGTTTAGGTCACATTGATTACCTTCACACAAAAAATGACCAATTTTTATTAATTTCACTTTTTCAGCATCCCTCTTTCATCCCTTATCACTCCCTACTCATCTCTCATTACCCCTAATCACTCTCTCATCATTTTTTATTATCCTTAATAACTTCCTCATTGATCCTCACTATCCCTAGTAATATTTGGTCACTCCTTTATCATCCATAATTACTCCTTCAATTACCCTCCCCATCCTTCATCATCCCTAACCACTTCCTTATCCCTATTCACTCCTTCCTCATCCCTCCTCATCCCTAATCACACCATCATTGACCTTCATTATCAATTATCATATCTAATCACTTGGTCTTATCATCCCTAATCACTCCTTAATTGACTATTACCATCCCTCATCATCCCTAATCAGTCCCTCCTCATCCCTCATAATCCATAATCACTCTTTCCTCATCTCTCATCATTGATAATCACTCCCTCATTTATCCTCACCATCCATCACCATCTTTCATTACTCCATCATTGATCCTCACCATCCCTCATCATCTTTAATTAATCCCTCATCATATGATGTAATTATATAATCTAAATATATCTTTGATACCAACAATATGTTTCTTAATCCATTATAATATAAATTAAATCTTTTCTAGGACTTGTGTTATTAATACCCATTTGTGATATTCAATTTTATTACTAAATGAATTGCATGATCTTTCAAATTTATTGTCAAGTAACATAAGTACTAACATAAAATAGATTCCAAATTGTAGTTCATCGAGTTATCTTTATTATGCAGGTTACTAAAAAAAACTATATTCAGTTCCACCTTTGGTAGCTTGGTTAAAACGATAAAATTTATACACAAATATCTTGTATAATTTTCTACTTCTAAGAAGATTTAAATCAGATGCAAAGTTATTTGGTCTTTCCCATTGTTTTATGACTTCAATCTTGGTCAGGATCACAAATGTACTCCTTGGGTGTGTAATGTTTTCAAAATATTTTATATCTTTCATGAAAAATGAACATTTATTCATGTTATCATAAAAATGTGTTTGTACAAAATGTGAAACACTATATCAACATGGTGTAGTTGTTCATCCCATGTTTTTTAAAGATCAAGATGTCATCAAGGTAGATTTTAAAAATTACGTAGGTAAAGGGCTTGGGGATGTCACTAAACATATCAATGAATGAATTTACTACATGAGTTAACCTAAAAGGCATAACCAATTAGTTAATCAATGCTTCCTTTGTTTTTAAAACTATATTCCAAATGTCTAGAGGTTTAACATGAATACAATGATACCCAAACCTAAGATCAATTTTGGAAAATACTTTTACACCATGGATATGGAAAAAAATGCCTTAATATTTAGATGAGGATAATATTTATTCACTTTAATATTGTTAATTATTTTTTAATTAATTCACAACTTTGACACAAACATAATTGGGTTCCGCAAGGTAATGATTTTAGCATGATGTGTCCATTATCCATGATTTCATGGATCTACAACTTGATCTATTCATTATCTAGAAATAATATGTTGTATAAAGAGGTTTGAGGTAGATGTAGTTAAGGGATAAAATTAATATCATTTTTTAGTGTACAATATGTAGGAACTTATTTGGGTGATTAAAAGATATCCTTGTATTCATCTATTTTATGATTCAATTATATTTTATTTCTTATTTTTGGATAAACCACACTATCATATGGTTCCATAAGGATGATATTAAATTTATTTCTTACCATCAAGATTATAATTCTTACTATAAATAAAAATATTCTTGCACTTCTTGGAACTAATGACTGAAAGCTTATGAATTAACTATGATATATGGTATTTCAAATCATGACAATCTATCACAACATTTCAAGGATTTAATTCATATACTACATGTCAATTTTAAATATATGGTTTACCACATGTAAAACATCACACACCTCTAATGGTGATATGTCAAAAAGATTGCATCTTTAAAAAGTTTGATTTTGTACACCAAGTGACACAACTAGGTGATCAATTTTTCAAAGCCTACACTAGAGTATGGTTATGGATGATGTATCAATTTCGAGTTCAAAATTTTAATAAACTCTTTAGGAGAAATTAAATTCTTATAACTTCCATTAGAAATGATGAAGTGTATTGGCTCACCATTGATCTACATTTGTTAATGAAATAATATTTATAATTCATATAATTTATTGTTGGTGGAAGTAGAGATACTTTTAGTACTGACCATATCATTTGTTTCATAATATATTATCTCATTACCTTTTTATAGTGCTATATAACTTTTACCCACTTATTGAGATGTGCAAGTAGAGAGCTCATAGTGTGACACTCTACATTGGATTGAATATTGAAGTTATGAATTAAGTACCACTTTCTAATCTTGGACTACTTGTTCTAATCATTTGAAAATTATTTTTCATTATTTGGCATGATGAATAAAGAAATAGACATACAAATATAGGGCCTCCAATGTAATTATTAAGATCATAAAATGTCCTCATATGAAA